>WIGM01000644.1:2589-23051 GCA_014235935.1 Colletotrichum musicola | reverse complement strand
GCTCATCCTGACGGCTAGAACACATACTTAAAGTGCAGCCCCCGATCGTCCTCCCTCCCATTGCTCTCCCTCCCCTCAGCAAGCATCTTCTCCTTGTTCCTCGTCCGCCGTCGCAGCAGCGCATAGATAAGTCCAATAGACAACAAAGCAATACACTCACCGCCAAGCGAGATCGCGTTCCCCTTGATGTACCGCGGCGCGTCGTACACGGGGTAGATCTGCGACGACACGATGCCCGAGATGTTGGCGAGCGAGATGAGCATGGCGATGGACACGGAGCGCTTGTAGTCGGGCTGGATGTTGTTGGAGACCCAGGTGACGAGGACCGTGTTGAACGAGTACACGCCCGCGCCGACGAGGAACATGGCGAAGAAGCCGGCGCCCTTGTTGCCCGTGCCGACGGCCACGGCGTAGCCCGCGATGACGAGCAGCGGGGAGTGGACGAGGCAGACGGCGCGGCGGTTGAGGCGGTCCGAGACGAAGGTCGTGATTGCCGTGGAGATGGAGGCGAGGACGTAGACTGGGATTGAGAGGTAGTTGGCCTCGAGGGAGGTGTAGCTGGGGGCGTTAGTAACACGGATGATGAGAGGGAGGTGAAAGTGGAGTGAGTGAGATGAGAGGTGAGATGGAAGATCAAGAGTGGGATACAAGAGCAAGAGTGGGGTAAGAGTGGAAGCAAGAGTGGGAGCAAGCATAGGATAAGGAGTGGGAGTGAGACAAGAGTGGGAGCAAGAGTGGAAGTGTGTGTAAGTGAGATGTGAAAAGTGAGAGTGGGAGTAGTGAGAGGTGACAGATGAAAGCCAGACTCACCCAAGACCCTTCAGCAAGGTCGGCAGGAACGTGCCAAACCCAAACAGGGCGATCGACGAGCAGAACAGCGCAGCAGAGGCCAGGTACACAAACGGATCCGTCACGGCCATGACGACCTGCGCCCAGGAGAACTTGGCCGTCTCCTTGAACGGCTGCTCACGCGCGCGGATGCGCGCAATCACCTCGCGCTCCTCGGGATTCAGAAACCACGCCGTCTCGGGCGTCGCAGGCAGACTGACCCAGCACACGAACCCAACGGCCAGCGAAATGACCCCCTCGACGATGAAGAGCCACCTCCAGGCGCTCAGCCCGTGCCGGCGGCCCATGCTCTGCACGCCGTACGCAAACAGCCCGCCGAGCGCGCCGGAGAGGGCGATGGTGATGTACAGCACGGCGACGCGCTTGCCCTGCGAGGCGGCCGGGTAGATCTGCGAGACGATGAAGGTGAGGGCGGGGAAGAGACCCGCCTCGAAGAAGCCGAGCAGGACGCGGCAGGCGACGGCCTCCCTGTAGCTGTTGACGAAGCCGGTGCCGATGGTGATGGCGCTCCAGGAGACGATGGCGGCGCCGAGGACGCGGCCGGGCCCCCAGCGCTTGACGGCCATGACCCAGGGGGTCTCGAAGAGGACGTAGGAGATGTAGAAGTACATGGATATGTCGTTGAAGTCGGTGCCGGACATGCCCGTGTCCTCCTCCAGGCCGAAGACGCGGGCGTTGCCTGGTGGTGTTAGTGACTGATGAAGACGGGGAGTTGGTGCGTCTGCCTACCTATATTTGTCCGGTCGAGGTAGGCAAAGAGGAGGATGATGGCCATCTGCGGCATGACGAGCTTGTCGAACTTGGCCAGGACGGCGCGCTCCTGGGGGTCCTCGGCGAACTCGGCCGCGTCGAGGCTGCCGCTGTCCTGCGGGACCTCGACGTCCTTGCCGGAGGGGTCTTTGCCTAAGACGGTCATCTTTGCGGTAGACTGTGAGCAGTTGGAGATGTGGTCAGGGACGGAGGTGAGGCCGTTGCGAGGCGCCAGGCGCTGTATATACTTCTCATCGCATCAACGTCACACATAACCTGGGTGGTTGGCCGTATTTCCCGACGCGGCGGACAATAAGATACTAAATGCAACCAGACAGGGTCCAACTGATAGATATCAACACGAAGACCCTCCCGGGCCAGATAACCCGCACAGCTGCGATTGGTTACGACGTCGATCCTGTTGGTCCGACATGGGTGGGACAACGCTATTCGATAACTCGACGCGGGTCCCCGTTGGCCCCGCTGCCGTGTTCGGCGTCCAGGCCGGGGTAAATACCGACGGCCGATGACGGCCGACGGCGGTGGTTTGCCGACGGTTGATTATCGCCCACCCTTGTTGGGTCGCATTATCGCCCGCTGCGGGGGGGGGTTCTTGGCTCTTTTGCCGATCTGCTGCATGCCGGGGATGGGGGAGATATAACATGGGCATGCGAGGCGTTCGGAAGGTGGTGTCGTGAATGAGTTCACGAGCAAGGTTGTTGAATCAGCAGAATACGAACTACACACACCGACACTTCAACATGGGATCGCTAGGCATCACGAACCTCAAGGTCAGCCAGGAGGGTCTGGCCGCCCTGCTCCACGAGAGCTGCCAATTCGGTGCCGCCCACCGCTATGGCAAGTGAGTAGAACCGCCACTGACTCCGTCGTCTCCCGCTGACAAACCCAGGGCCTCCATAGACACCGGCATGGACCGGCTTAGCCTCAACGACGACGATAAGAAGGTCCGCGACTGGTTCATGGCGCGCGCGAAGTCGCTCGGCTGCGAGACCTTCTTCGACGAGATGGGCAACCTCTTCGCGATCCGCGCGGGGAGGAACCCCGCCGCGCCGCCCGTGATGATGGGCTCGCACCTCGACACGCAGCCGACGGGCGGGCGGTACGACGGGATCCTGGGCGTCGTCGCGGGGCTCGAGGTCTTGCGCGTGCTGGAGGAGAGCGGGTACGAGACGGAGGGGCCGGTGGGGGTTGTCAACTGGACGAAGTGAGTTCTGTACCGATGCTAAGGATGTCGATGATGCTGACCTCCGCAGCGAGGAGGGCGCGCGGTTCCCCAAGATGGCCGTGTCGTCGGGCGTCTGGGCCGGGGCCATTCCGCTGCAGACGGCGTGGGACCTGCGGGAGGTGACGCCGCATGCCGGCGAGGCAAGGTCGATGAAGGAGGAGCTCGACCGGATCGAGTACGCCGGCGAGCGCGCGGCATCGTACCTGACGAACCCGTTCGCGGCGCACTTTGAGCTGCACATCGAGCAGGGCCCGATCCTGGAGGACGAGAAGCAAAAGATTGGAGTCGTGGAAGGTAAGACCCCACGTCACTTGAGATCAGATACAGAGGAACTTAACAACCACAGGCGTCCAAGCGTTCAAGTGGTTCAACATCACAGTCAAAGGCCGCGACAGCCACGCCGGCACAACGCCTCTCTACGCAAGAAAGGACCCCGTCCTCTGCGCGGCCAAGCTCGTGGTCGCCGCGGAGGCAGCAGCCCGGGAGGCGGGCGGCCTCGCGACGACGGGCATCTTCACAGCGGAACCGGGGACGGTCAATACGATGGCGCACACGGTGACGTTCACGCTCGACGTGCGGCACGTCGAGGACGAGACGCTGGCGAAGCTTGTATCCCGCTGCGAGACCGAGTTCGCGCGCATCGCGGCCGAGGACAGCGGGCTGGGCTGCACGGTCGAGTGGGAGATGCTCGTCGACAGTCCCGCGGTGCGTTTCCACCCGGACTGCATCGCGGCCGTGGAGGCAAGCGCGGCGGAGGTGCTGTCCCGGTACGGAGGCGAGAGTGGGGCCGGGGCCGGGGAGGAGCGGAGGTTGTGGCGGCCGATGATCAGCGGCGCGGGGCACGATAGTTGTTATACCAACCTGAGAGTGCCGACGAGCATGATCTTTACGCCGACGAGGGAGGGGATCAGTCACAACCCAACCGAGTTCTGCTCGGCGGAGGACTGTGCTCTGGGGGCGGACGTGTTACTCGGGGCGGTGCTGCGGTACGACAAGCTGAGGGCCAAGGAGTTTTAGGAGAACTTCTGAATGATTAAGAGAAAGATGACTGTTCGTGGACTCAACTGAGTGACTGATTATCAAGTGACTGACTCTGACCCTAGCCCTTAAGTTGACGCCCCGGTTACAGAACACCCCCGATGTCACTGATTTACAGCACCCATAGGAAACCCGCAGGATCTAAAACGGACGTGGCTTGACAGCTCCGTCTCCGTAATACCAGCTACCGGAAGGACTCCCGGGTGCTGCAACGGCCGTCCAGTCCTGTCTCGGGTAGCTGCATCTTTTGATGTTCGATCCAGCAGTGTATTACGGTCTCAGGGGGCAAGGGAGGTGTGGGGCCACAAAGAGCCGGGGGGCGGTGCCGGCAGAGCAAGCGCTCAAACCTCGGCATCTCCACACCCCAGACTGACCCTCCCCCGGAATCTCCAAGTCTCGCTGCGCGATTCGATTCGTCCCTTTTCCCGTATCTGACCCGACTTCACCTCGGTGACAACGATATCTCACGACATTCTTTTAAGTGATTTTATTGCCGATTCTCCCTTCTTTTGAACGCATGCGACGGCATCATCATTCTTGGTCCTGACAGCATCAGCTCAGACTGTAGAAACACCAACCATGCCGCCCTCATCCTCCTTCATCTTCCACGTCAAGGAGCACGTAATCGACGCCTCCCACGTCCGCGAGTTCCCGCGCGCCCTCGCCCGGTCCCAGGACGACGTGCTCAGGCTGGCCGTCAAGGAGTACATACCAAAGGACAATCCGAACCCGCAGCCGGGGGACGTCACCATCATCGGCGCGCACGCCAACGGGTTTCCAAAGGTGAGTCTCTGATCTCATTTCATCTCATCTGTATCTCATCTCATTTCACCTCACTCATCTCCATCTCATCAATCTACATCTCATTCATCTGCCATCTCATCTAACATCCCCCAGGAGCTCTACGAAGCCCTCTGGGAAGACCTCCACGCCCACTCCAAAGCCTCCAACTTTCGCATCCGCTCCATCATCATCGCAGACGCCGCCTGGCAGGGCGCCTCCTCCGTCCTCAACGAGGGGCTCCTCGGCAACGACCCGGGCTGGCTCGACCACCCGCGCGACCTCCTCCAGGTCGTCAACGTCCTGCGCCCTCCCAGGCCTCTGGTCGGCGTGGGCCACTCCTTCGGCGGCAACGCCATCGCGAACCTCGCCCTCTTCAACCCGCGCCTGCTTTCTGCAGTAGTCCTCCTCGACCCGGTCATCTCCCGCTGGTCCTCCAACGCCAAGGGCAGCATCGCAGCCAGCCCCGCCGCTGCGTCCGCCCACCGGCGGGACGTATGGCCATCCCGGGACGAAGCGCGCGCAGCCTTCCTCCGCAGCCCGTTCTACCAATCCTGGGATCCTAGGGTTTTCGAAGCCTGGGTCGACCACGGCCTGCGCGACGTGCCGACACCGCTCTACCCCGAGAAGAGCTCCAAGGTAACACTCGCAACAACAAAGCACCAAGAGGTGTTCACCTACTTCCGCCCCTCCTGGCACGCCTACGACCCCTCGGGCTCTAGGGTAACCCGCCCCAACCTGGTCCCGGACCTCGACCCCTCGCTGAACGAGCGCTACCACACCTACCCGCTCTACCGCGCCGAGGGCGCCAGCACGCTCGCCCGGCTGCCGCACCTGCGCCCGCCGGCCATGTACGTCTTTGGCGGGGAGAGCGACCTGTCCACGCCGGAGCTGCGGGAGGAGAAGATGCGGCTGACGGGGTCTGGCGTCGGGGGCAGCGGCGGCGTTGCGAGGGGGAAAGTTGCCGAGGCCACGTTGCCTGGGGGCGGGCACTTGTTCCCCATGGAGGTGCCGGATGTCGCTGCGAAGCTTGCGGCGGGGTGGATTGCGAGGGGATTAGAAGAGTGGCGGAGGGAGCAGGAGGAGTTTGAGGAGTGGGCGAGGCTGGGGGAGCGGGAGAAGACTACGCTTACGGAGGAGTGGTATAAACACATCGGACGTCCCGAGAGGCCGCCCAAGGCCAAGATTTGAGCAGGAGACACTTGAGGAGAGACCCTTGATCAGTTAATTAGACCCGAGACTCCTAGATGTAGAGAAGACTATGTATACATGAATCCTTTGGCTAATCTAGCTAGCCTCTTCTTCGCCCTCCTCTTCCTCTTCATCATCCCCCGGAATCCACACCAGCAGCCCGTCCTTGTCAATCTTCATCCCCTCCGTCGGGATGATCCGCAGCACCTTCTGGAAGTATTTATCCCTGACCACCAGACCGGGCCTGACGAAGACGCCCCGCACGAGCGGCAGCAGGCGATACGTCACGGAGCGCCGCGAGACGGGCAGCACGTGGACCGTCGTCTGCTTGGCGCCCGAGAAGGCAAACTCGTCGCTGGGCTCCATGCTCAGCCCGAACGTCAGGAAGTGGCTCGACGCGTTCTCGATGGTGACGTGCAGGTGCACCAGCCCCGGGCCGCTATCGTCCAGCGAGTACGACGCGAGGACCCGCGGCTCGGTGCCGAGGACGATGTACCGCGGCACCATCATCGTGGTGGTGTTGACGGGGGCGTCGGGCGTCGACGTGCGGCGCCAGCGCAGGACGAAGGCGACGTCGAGCGAGGCCGGCCCGCGGTCGTCGAGGCTGAGCTTCTGCGTCACGAGGTCGAAGTCCGCCTCCCGCATCGAGCGCGGGCTGACGCGCAGCCCGCCGTCGGGGATCTGCGGGCGGCTCGTCGTCGTGCAGCGCGCGATGTTGTGGCAGGCGACCACCTCGGCGTCCATGCCCACGATCTCCAGGTCCTCGGACGCGAAGGACGCGTACCGGCACACGAGGCTCCATTTCTGCGCCAGGCCCCGCGGCTGGACGGCCGCCTCGTCCGCGGAGGGGTCCTGCACGCCCTCGTGGTCGAAGAGGCTCGGCCAGGGGTCCGGGTGCAGCCGCGGGATGAGGTCGTAGCTGGCCTCGAAGGGGTTGACGACGGCGAGCTGCACGGGCAGGATCTGCATGATGAGCGTGGCCGGGTCCGAGACGAGGTGGTAGAACACGCGCAGCGTCACGTCATACGACGTCGACAGCTGCACGGGGTCCAGCAACACGCGGAGGGACGTCGACTGCGCCGTCGCCAGCGTGCCGAGCGGCAGCCCCGCGAGCTTGGCCTCCTCCTGCCCGCCCTCGGCGGCGTGCTCGTCTTCCTCGTCGCCGACGCGCACGCGGAACGCGGGGATCTGCTCGCCGAAGACGTGCACCTCCAGCTTGGCGACCGCGTCGGCGTCCTCGGCATTAACGACCTCGAGGAGCAGGTCCATGGGCTCGTTGGCGTAGAACTGGTCCAGCGGCCGCGCGAGCTTTATCTCCATCTTGGGCGGCCGCGGGTGCACCTGGATGACGTGGGCGTCCGGCCGGGCGATCCGCCGCCTAGACAGTGACGGCCCGAGCCAAAAGTGTCCGGCGCCGAGGTCTTGAAAGGTGATTGTGTACTCTAGCACGAACGCCTCCGTGTCCACCGTCAGCGTGACCGAGGACGCCCGCGCCTCACCCGGCTCCCGCAGCGGGATCGCCATCTCGTACACGTTGGTCGCGCCGGGCTTGACCTCCAGGTTCGCCGAACCACTGGGCACCGACGCGCCCTCTTCGTCTGCGCTCTCCCGGGCGGTTTCCGTCAGCGCCACGTCCGTCAGCGTCACGCCGCCCTTCTCCTTGGCAGCGTCGGAGCCTGCCGCGTGCTCGAGGGTGATGGTCTTGAGGCTGCCCTCAAAGTCGACGCGCAGCCCCTTGAGGACCACGGGAGCTGCGTCTGCAAAGGCCTCGGACCGGATCGCCAGCTGCGCCTGGCACGTCTCGCCGGCCTTGCCGTCCTCTGTCCGGAAGATGAAGGATGCCGAGATGAATGAAGATACGGAGTCGTCGTTGATCTCCACCGTGGGCCGCGGCTCGACGGACAGGCCCTCGAGCGATCTGGAAATGTCGTAGTGCCACTTGGGCCGCCGCGTGAACTCTGCAGGGTGTTAGTAACCATACCTGAAGAGGACGCCGCGCACTTACTCCTGTTCATCAGCTCCCAGTCGATGGCGACCACGAGCTCGCCGTTCCCCGTGTGCGCCGCCGCCGCCCGTAGCACCCAGCCGAGCTCCTCCGCGACGTCCGTCCACCCCTCCGCCCTAAACGACACGTCGTCCCACAGCGGCCGGAGCAGCCCCACAATGTCCTCCCACGCCTCCAGGTTCATCATCTCCTTGGCGCAGTCCAGCGACAGCTCGGCCGATATGCGGTGCTGCTTGCGCGCCTGGAACTGGGCCATGGCCGCCATCAGCAGATCCACGATCAGCTGCGAGTGGTTGACGCCCACGCCCTGCACGGGGTACTCCTCGTGGGGGTCCGGGCACATGTACGTGTCGTAGGTGAAGGCCTTGCCGGCCACGGCCGACGCCGGCGTCGCGTCCGGCGAGCGGCGGTCCGACTCGGGGATCGCGCGGGCGAGCCTCCGCCGGGCCGCGAGGTGGTCCGCGGCCATGCGGTACCAGTACCCCGTGTGGTGCAGCATGTCCCAGGGCTGCAGCCGCTCGTTCGCCGCGGCCTTCTCGGGCTGCAGGTACAGCGCGCGCGTCGGCGGCGCCAGGCTGCGCAGGTCGACCCGCTCCACGAGGTTCGCCATCACGACGGCCCACCGCGACTCCCACGCCTCCCAGCCGTAGTTGTTGGTCCCGCGGCCGCGCCGGTCGACGAAGTCGGCTATCCTGTCGCGGTGCACCTGCCACCTCCGCACGGCGGCCGTCGTCTGGCCGCTCCAGAGCACGCACCGGATGCTGCGTATCGCGATGGTGTCGGCGAGCGTGCGCGCCTCGTTCCAGCGGGGGCTCCAGCTCGGGATGACGTCCATGACGTCCTGGCTCAGGAGGCCCTCGTACGCCTGGTCGTACGACCGCAGGGCGGCGTCCATCTCCTGGCGGAACTCGGCGAAGACGGCCGTCTTGTAGTCGTACCTCACGTTCCAGTCCTGGACCGTGAGGGTCTGCGAGGTGCTGGTCGGCGGCACCGTCGGCTGCGGCGCGACCCCGCGGCTGCGCTTCTTGCGCGCGTGGCGGCCGAGGTCGCGGTAGTACTCGATGGCCTGCAGGAAGACCGCGGCGAGCATCGAGTCGGCCGCGTGCTCGAGGTCCGTGGACAGCTCGTGGGGCGGCAGGTAGAAGAAGGACTTGGCGTCCAGGCCGACGCCGCGCCTGATGTTGTCGAGGCGGTCCTGGACCATGTCGACCATGGACGACGAGGCGGTGCCGTCGCTCAGCAGCACGAGGGCGAGCCGCGTGCGGTAGCCCGACCTGGCCAGCGCCGCCTTGGTGGTGTTGACGTCGGTCTTGAGCTGGTTGTCGTGGAGCGTCGCGAGCGTCGGGTCGGACGTGAGGGTGTGGAAGCACACGTAGACGCTCGGGACCAGGTCGTCGTGCTTCTGCAGCCACTCCGTGTTCATCAGGCCGTCCGGGTAGAGGGGCGAGACGGGGCTCAGGGGCGAGAAGGGCGAGTGCAGCACGGGCGGCGCATCGGGGGCCTCGACGTCGGCGGGCAGCCTTGCGCGGCGGGGAGGGAGGACGAGCGACTAGGTATCCAGGGGCGTTAGTCTCGACTGGAGGGCACACGCGCGGGCGATGGGTGTGAGCCGTACCCGGCCGGCGACGGCGAACCGAAGCTTGTACGGCTTCCCGCTGTCCCTGCCGTTCCACGGGTGGTTCCGCCCGTCCTGGCGCACGATGTAGTCCCGCAGCGCCTCGGCATCGCGGCCGTCGAGGCTCGGGAGCTCCGACCGCAGGAGGATGGCCTGGTCCCGCAGCTCGGCGCTCAGCGGGAGGTCTCTGGCGGGGCTCGAGGTCAGGCCGGCGAGGACGACGTGGGGGATGTTGTGATCCAGGCTTCCGACCGGGTATCCGTCCATTGTCGTGTTATGTGCCCATGGAGGGGCGGCTCGATTCGGGGTGGTCGTCGAGGGGCAGTCGTCGCAAGAAGGAGCTCTGGTGCAGTGGTTAGGAGGGCTCAGGGTGGACGGAGAGATGGATAGGAACATACAGCGTGTCGGGCTCAAGGGAGCATGGTCGCCAGGGCTGTGGTCGGGTATTTGTTCGACAGATTCAAGCAAGACGACCTCGTAGACGGCAGTGGTCGCAAAAGAAGCGGTTGAAGGTATCGTGCAGATGGAATTGAATGGAGGTGAGGTACAAGTCACAGGTATCGCAAGCTCCCCTCCAGCGGGGCCTGTACCGCGCTGGAGCTGGCCCTCCTCTAGGTACTTGGGTACCTGACAGGATCACGCTACGTACCTGTCTACGTGCCGTTCAGGTACCTACCAAGGTGTCGTGCTACCTGGGTACAGCGGGTAGGGGGCACTTCGGGGCGGAAAAATGGGCGCCGATAATCACCCGCTGATTGGCCAGCTGCCAGGATGCGGTCATCCCCGACGGTCGGCACCAAGCTGGCAGCTGGGAGTGCCCTGAAGGAACGGCACTGGCAAAAGGGTTGCAGAGCCAGCCTTGCCGCCCGCGTGGTTCTCTTCCCGCCTCGTCACAGAGACTGCGCGCAGAAATTGAGGGCTACTCGGTGCACTTCTCCCACACACCACCACCATTCTTTTCGAGCACGTCTTTTCGGGCACGTAAATGCCTCCCTTCCGATCCCTCTTCGACGCGAATCGCACTCAGACCGAGACTTTTTGAGAACCTCCCTCCCTCTCCCCTCTGGGACCCGTCCTCTCCTCTTCTCCCGCCCCTCGGAGCGGTGCCAATCGACCATCTCGATCGCCCTCCTCGGACCACCACCAGAGCAGACGCAGCGGCGCAATGGCGACACAACAGATCCTCTTCGCCGAGACGGTGGCCGCCATGAAAAAGGCCCTCAAGCGCAAGACCTACGGTACGCCCCCGACACCCCCTTCCCGTCGACGAGAGCCGTCCTAACGAGCAGCCCCCAGAATCCGACTCGGACGACACGATTGACCAGTACGGCAACCGCGGCCACAAGCTTAAGAAGCGCGCCCTTTTCTCGCACCAAGGCCAGCTCGCGCCCCCCTCCGGGCCCGAAGTCTACAATGAGGTGCGTCGCCGTCGCCGCCGCGGTCGCGCGTCCGCCCCCGCAGCGCAGGAACTGACGATCGCAGGTGATCGACTACGCCGGACAGCAGCGGACGGTAATCAGCCGCAACCCTCCGATCGTCGACGAGGAGGGATACGAGATTGACAGCGACGACGACGAGGAGCGTATACGCGAGGCCGTCGCCTCCGCCACGGAGCTCGACCCGTACGCGAACCTGAGAATAGAACGTAGGTGCCCCCACGGTTGAGACAGACGGACGACGCTGACCCTACCGCAGAGATCCTCGCGCCCCTGACGGCGTCGACCGACCTCCCGACCCACCCCACGCTGTCGAAACCCTTCACGGCCAAGACCCTCGACGAGATTGCCGACGAGAGCTGCGAAATCATGCGCAGGGAGAACAAGTCGCTGTGGAGGGTCAAGCACCTGTTCACGAGGCTGTGCGGCGACTACACATGGGTGCCGTGCGGCATGATGGTGGCGCCCGACGACGCCGACCTGTACAAGAGCGACAACCTGGAGCGCGGGTTCCAGCAGAGGCTCGGACCCGCCGGCGAGGACGAGGCCGAGCCGCCCGCAACGAACGGCGAGGCGAAGCCGCAACAAGCGCCCAACGGCATCAACGGAGAGCTGTCGGGTGATAAAGACAGCGGCAGTGGCGACGGCGACGGCGACGTGACCATGGCGGACGCCGCGCCGGAAAAGCCAGAGGGCCGCAAGCCGCTGCCCGACAAGCCTGCCAAGGACGAGACAAAGGCCGAGGGCGAGACGTCGAAGCCACCGAACGGGGAGACGTCTCCTGCCGACACCGGCGCAAAGGAGGCAGACGGTGACAAGAAGCAGAAACACAAAGCCACGGAAGCAGAGGCGGGTCACGGCAGCGCCGCGCCGCCGTCGCACCACGGCACGGAGGCGACGGACCGCAATGGGCACGCGCCGTCGACGGCATCAGACCCGGTGGACGAGACGTTTGTGCATCCCTTCTTCCGGCCGCCGCCCAACGCGCACCCGGACCGCGACCTGGGCCTGCCGGACCCCGAGGCCGAGGACATCCGGCGGCTGCTCGGGATGTACCTGCAGAAGCAGGAGGCGGTGTGCCGCGGGGCGCAGAACCTCCACGAGGGGCTCCTCAAGGCCAACCGGCTGCGCAAGACGGTGCTCGCGTGGTCCAAGGCGGAGGCGCACTCGGGGCCGAACCGCGACATGTCGGACGGCGAGGACTGGTACGACAAGGAGGAATGGGGCCTCACGGAAGACCTTAAGAAGGGCCAGGACGACGAGGAGGAGGACACGGGCACGGTGGCCAAGAAGACTAGGAATCGCAGGTGACGACGTGCCCGGGGGTTGGAGGGGGCGCGTTGCCGGCTTTCCCGTGGTCGGCCCTGTTGTTTGAGGCTGTTGATACCCATTTCGATTTGCAGGCGCTGCATTTGCATTAGTATCTAGTTGCATAGGTTTGATTTCACTCGTGGGCTATTCTCTTTCAGTGTAGCTGGTCGGTGCCTTGCTTGCCTGCTTGAAGAATCTGCTGTGGACAGCAAACAGGTGCCCCGTGGAACACAGCGGCCAGCGTCGGTTACGGCGGGAGGACGGCGGGAGGACGCCTACCCCATGCGCCCATGTCCCCCATGTCTCCCCAACAGCACCCGGTGACCCCATGCATTACGGCGTAATGATGCTGCGCTATGGCCAGGTGTCCCCGCCGCCATAAGTACAGGTGGAGCTGGTGGTTCTGTCACAAGCCAAACCGCACCCGGATCCTACAACTCTCTCCTCAACGGTTTTCCATTCCTCACGGTTTTTTTTCTTGCCTGCAAAAAAGTCGAACCCAATTGACCTGACCCTACGCCACTCCTCCAATTCCTCTCCACCATGGCGCCCGTCGAGATTGAACCCAAGGCGCTGGTCGACTTTGACCAGAAGAGCTTGCTGGGTACGTCATACCATTCCGGTGGAGCTTGGGCCCCGGGGAGCTCGGCGTCTCGTCGTCGTCGACACTGTTATCCTTGATGGAAGCTGACTGAATGATGATAGTTTCTGCGGCCGCCATCGCATTCAACCCTCTGTTCTGGAAGTAAGTACTCTCTGCCGTCTCCCGTGAAATTGTGGACTGACAATTGCGTAGCATCGTCGCGAGACAAGGTGCGTGGGACCAGACCGTCCACCTCCCGAATAGCCGACTCTAACCCGACGACCAGAGTACAACAACAAGCTCCTCACCAAGGCCTTTGGCGGACGCTCGCAGGCCGCGTGCTACGCGCTGGCCGTCACCATCTTCTCGCTCGGCATCTTCCGCGACCTGCTGTACGAGCGGGCCCTCCGCTTCCAGCCCTCGCACCCGCTGCTGGCGTCGGACGCCGCGACCTACGTCGGCTACGCCCTCGTCGCCACCGGCAACGTGCTGGTCCTCTCGTCGACGTGGCAGCTGGGCATCACCGGCACGTTCCTGGGTGACTACTTTGGCATCCTGATGGACGGCATCGTGACGGGCTTCCCCTTCAACGTCACCGACGCCCCCATGTACAACGGCTCCACCCTGAGCTTCCTCGGCGCCGCCCTCATCTACGGCAAGCCCGCGGGCATCCTGCTGACCGTCTGGGTGTTCATCGTCTACAAGATCGCCCTGAGCTACGAGAACCCCTTCACCGCGGGCATCTACGCCAAGCGCGACCGCGAGCGTGCCGCCGGCAAGGACACCAAGAAGGCGAGGTGAACATAACAAGACAGAGGCCCAGCTTCAACAGCAAATACCCGCCCCGAACCCCCACCGAACCGAACCTCCTCCGTGTCCGGCCCGGGGCCGAAGTGATCACGGCCGGACGACCAGGGGTGTTGCGGAGACGCGACCCGCCCCGACGGGACGGTGGGGGCCGGAGAGCCCGGCCAGCTGCCCGGTGAACTGCTGGCCGTCCTGCATACATACGCGCGCGTACCGAGTCAGGCCCGAACCGGCGCGCCAAGATCGCCAAGCGCAAAGATTCCAGCCTTCAACAGAGAGTGGCTGGTGAATAGAGATAAGAAGTAGAGAGAGAGAGGGATGGGCGAGTTCGCTTCTAGTGTTGGCCCAGCACATGCAATCAATAAACTTGTCAATAGGCTGTCGCAGCAGTTGCTGCCGTCACAAACCACGTCTTTCACATCCCGCACGTGAAGCGAGCAAAGCCATATCGTAATGATCCTTTCTGCCACGCCGATCCCCTTGCGCGTTCCGCATCCGGCGGGCCCTGGACGATGTCTGGGAAGCCCGAGTCGGTTAGGGCGCCGGTGGAGAAGGAAATGTTCGAGAAAAAGAGGCCGCCACTAGCCCCGGATCGCTTCGCCCAGAGGCACGCTTCTGGACCGGACGTCCTGGGACTCGCCCCGTCCGGCTTCGGGATAGCGGGGCGAGGGGCGTACGGGCAGCCCCGTTTGAGACACGCTCTCCCCTCGTCATGGCAGGGCCGTCGGGGGCCACTGAGCAGCACCGCGGTGCCCAGAAACAGCCTCCGACGGATTGATCCTCTCGAAACACACAAGAGAGGCGCGATGGCCTCTCAATGGACCTTTCTTGGCGGCTAGTTTCCGTCAGCTCTGCTTTCGGCCACCTCGACCACGACCGCCGACGTGACAAAACCAACCTTGGTTCCCCCAGGGCGCTCCCGCTGGAGTCGAGACGCTCCCCTTTTGTCGTCTGTTTCTCTTTCTCTCGATGCTGCTACCGAAACGCAACGCTCCTGCATCCCCCTCTTGGTGGTGAGCTCTCCAATGTGCATCTTGGACTGACCAACACTCACCCTCGAACACCACAAACGTCGCTCATTTATTCCCAACAACAACCATGAAGCCCACCTGGCTCAAAGAGCCCCAGCGCGGCGACACCGCCTCATCCCGCCGCAACTCCGCGAACCCCTTCACGGCAGACTACACCATCGACCAGACCCTCCACGGCCTCTCGCGCTCCTCCAGCCGCCGCCGCTCCTCGAGGCGGCTGACCATCGAAGTGCCCCCGGACTACATCACCCTCGACTCCATCGCGACCCCGGGGCCCTCGGAGAGCACGTTCCAGCTCGACTCGCCCGTGGTCGGCAAGCCGCACCGCGTGGACACGGCCGACCTCGCGCTGCTGTCGGGGCCGACTCTGCCGCTGCCGAATCAGGCGGGCAAGGAGGCCGCGGGCGGGCAGCGGCCTGGTTGGTTTGGAAGGGCGTGGAATGATCTGCTCACGTTTGGCAAGTTCGTCGGGCCGGGATTCGTTATTGCCGTTGCGTATAGTACGTCCATCTCTCTACCATCTCGTATCTATCTTTGTTACTGACGACAACCCCAGTCGACCCGGGAAACTACGCAACAGACATCGCAGCCGGCGCCTCCTACCACTTCGACCTCCTCTTCATCGTCCTCGTCTCCAACCTAATCGCAATCTTCCTCCAGTCGCTCGCCATCAAACTCGGTACCATCACAGGCTTAGACCTAGCCACGGCGTGCCGCGTCTTCCTCCCGCGCTGGATGAACGTGATCGTCTACGCACTCGCCGAGATCGCCATCATTGCGACAGACATGTCCGTCGTCATCGGCACCGCCACCGCGCTGCACTTGTTGATCCCGCGGCTGCCGCTGCTGGCGTGCGTGATCCTGACGACGCTGGACGTGGCCTTCATCGTGCTGTTTTACAGGAGGGACGGGAGCATGCGCGGGCTGAGGACGTTCGAGGTCGGCGTGTGTCTGCTGGTCCTCGGCGTCGTGGTTTGCTTCTGCATACAGCTGAGTTTGATACGTGATACCACCGTGGGGCAGGTGTTTCGCGGGTACCTGCCTTCGGGTTCCATACTCGAGAGTCAGGGGTAAGTCTCCCTCCCCTTCCCCTATTCCACTCCTCACGACTGCTAAACATCTCCAGCCTGTACCAATCCTGCGGCATCCTCGGCGCAACAGTCATGCCGCACTCCCTCCACCTAGGCTCGGGCGTCGTCCAGTCCCGACTGAAGGACTACGACGAGCAGCACGGCAACCTGCGCTCCCTGCCCCGCGCAGACACCATGACCACCGAGGACGACGGCGAGAACGCCGCGGCGGTCGAAGACAAGGTGTTCTACTTCCCCTCCATGGCCGCCATCAAGCACTGCATGAAGTTCTCCGTCGCCGAGGTCGCCTTCTCGCTCTTCACCTTTGCGCTCTTCGTAAACTCTGCCATTTTGATCGTCGCGGGCGCGGCGCTGTACCAGGGACAGACGAACCTCGCGGCGGACATCTTCGGGATGCATGATTTGCTGGCGAATAGCATATCCTCCGCCGCGGGGGTCATCTTCGCCTTCGCTTTACTATTATCAGGCGTCTCCGCCGGGTTAGTCTGCACCATCGCAGGCCAGCTCGTCTCCGAGGGCGCCTTGAACTGGCGCATGCGCCCCTGGCTGCGCCGCCTCGTAACCCGCATCATCTCCGTCGTGCCGGCCGCAGTCGTCGCCGGCGTCGCGGGGCAATCCGGGCTCAGCAGCGCCTTAACGGGGACGCAAGTCGTTTTAAGTACAGTGTTGCCCGTAGTCACCGCGCCGCTGGTGTACTTCACATCTTTGGACAAGTACATGACCGTCGTCCCGGGCGCCGCGAGCTACGGCGCCGATGCCGGGATCGTGCCCGCGCGGAGGTTCAGTGCGGTGGGCGTCAAGATGGCGAATTCGTGGGCCATGACCGTCGCGGCCGTGTTCATATGGCTCGTTATCACGGTCATGGTCGTTGCGAACCTGGTCATGATGGCGTTGCGGAGCACGCAGTCTTAGGGGAGTGTGTATTGAACGACTGATGAGGTTATGACTTGGCGTTTGGGGCATCAAGCGGGAGATGTTTGAGATGTAGATACTTTGGCTCGAATTCATTTTGATTTAATCATGCCGTCGCTCGTGATAACTCTAAAAGTGACCATGGTCGCTACAATTACAACTCTACTTCTTCCCCCTCCGCTTCCCCTTCTTCTCAGGCACGCTGGCGCTCCCCTCCGCGACCTCCCCCGCCTCGAGTTTCCCCTCGCTCTCCAGCTGCTTCAGCTTCTCCTGCCCGGAAATGAACATGCTCAGGTCGCGGTTCATCTCCTGCAGCTCCGCGATCTGCGCCTTGCTCTCGGCCTCCCTGGCCTTCAGAGCTTCCAGCTCCGTGTTGACGTGCTCCACGCGCTGCATCAGCCCCCTAGACACCTCCTTCTCCTCCTGCAGCGCCTTGCCGAGTTTCCGCGCGAGCTCCTGCGCCTTCTCGGCTTTGTTCCGGTCCCGCTCCGCGTCGCGCTCGAGTTGCGGGGCGACCTGCGTCTTGAGGTGCGCGAGCTCCGTCCTCAGCGCGGCGTTCTCCTCTGCTGTCTTGGTTGCTTGCATGGAGGCTGATTCAGCGGCTGCCGCAGCCTTGGACGCTTTGTCTGCCACCTTGCTGAGCATCTCCTCAAAGTACACGCGCTGCGACTCGAGCTGGCTGGTCAGGAGGTGCGTGTACTCGAGCCCGATGCTGTCGAGCTTCGCGCGGGGCACCACGTCGTCATTAGATTGTTGCAAGGGCCCGTTGCTGCCGGGCAGCTCGACGACCTTACCGTCGCCCTTGTCACGAATAAGCCGGTGCACCCAGGTGTCCCCCGCGTAGTCCCAGACGTGCTGCGTTTCGAGCTCCAGCGCGAAGCAGTGCGCCGTCTCCTTCCAGTGATCCTTGGCGTGGCCGCCCTTGTACCGCCCGCAGCCGACGTTGCCGCAGATGAGGCAAATCCAGAGGTCCTCGTCCGAGTCGCACGTGCGGCAGAGGTTCGACGCCGAGGACCCGAACGGCTGCGTGTAGGGGTTCGCCGGGTCGTACGCCGTCTCGGGGTTCGTGTGCCGGCAGACGGGGCAGCCGGCGCCCTTCCAGTTCTGGAGGCAGGTGCAGTGGAACACGTGCTGGCAGGGTATCGTCATGAGGCCGGTGGTGTCGTCCATGCGCTCGAGGCACACGGGGCACGTCGGGAGCTCGACGAGGTTCGGGGTCGGCGGGGGGAAGGGCTTGAGGCTGCTCGACGCGGCGGATGATGATGGCGTGAAGGGGTCGTGGCTGAGGTCGGGGAACGTCCGGCTTTCGGTTGTTGACGTGTCGAACGTGATGGACCTGACGAACACAACGTGGCACACCTGGGCCTGCTGGGCGTTAGTTGCTGTGCCACTTGCAACGATTGGGGGCACTCACCTCCATGCTGTTGAAGACCTTGCCGTCAAACTCGCGCTGCCACTTGCGCGCCCGCTCGGCGTTGCGGAACTTGAGGAGCACCAGGTACCGGTTCATCCGCGCCGTCATGACCATCCGGTAGTGGCTGATGTCGTCCCGCCACTTCTCGCCGACGTACCCCAAGAAGTCGCTCGGCGTGAGGTAGCTGGGGACCGCGGGGATGCAGAGCGTCGTGCAGTCCTCGGCCCCGTCACCCTCGGACGGCGGCTGGCCCAGGCCGGGCGTCTCCTCCTCCTCGCGGTAGAAGTGCACCACGCCCCAGCCGACCTCGGTGTTCTTCGTTTCGAGCGGCACGTACCTGGCCTTCGTGGACGTGCCGGCGCCGCCAAACGTCGGGCCGACGCCCAGGGCCGCCGACGAGCTGCCGGCCTCCACGTAGTCCATGTTACCGTCGGCCTCGATGTCGACGCTCTGGATGCTCACCGCGCCGAACCGCCAGTCCTTGACGGCCGTCTCTGGTCGGATCGCTGCGGACGACGGCGGGGGAGGAAAGCTGGCTGTGCGCGCTCGCCACTGCCTCTCCGTCAGCCTCTCGATGTTTCCGCCTCCTTCTTCCTTGACGGGCGCTCGCGACGGGCCGCAGTCGATCAGACCGCTTGTAGGTTCGGGTGCTCGCAGCGCGTTCGACTTGTAGATATCTGCGGGGAGGGGTGTTTCGTACGACTGCAGCGGCGAGGGCTGGGGTCGGTCGGTCGGTTTCTTGGAGGCCGTCCTAGAATGCGCCGGAAGCTCGCCGAAGATGTCGGTGTCTCTAGGCGGCAGCCAGACCTGCTTAGAGGGGGGCTGTGTCTTATTCTTGCCCTTAGCTGTCGCTTGATCGCTCGTCGATGGGCGGGGGGTCGCGTAGAGTTCAAATTTGAGGTGGTAGAAGAAGGACCGCATGACCTATTTGTCTTCCGACGTGATGACTGCAGTCGGTCGGAGGTGTCGACGTTGTCTTTAAATGAGTGATAAAACTTCTCTCGTAATATTACGGAGGTAAAAGAATGCGCAAGTCTGGCTTTTCCCAGAGGTTCCACGGCGTGTTCATAGCACACGGCCAAACCGTCAAGGTGTGAGTGATGGAGATAAAAGTAGCTCTGATGTGTGATGAGAAAGCTTTGGTGCTTAGGCAGGCAAACTGTATGCAGGGTTTAGCAGTGCGACGGCCTCCACAACTGGACCCCACCACCGCCAGCGTGGATCCACAGGTACGTCACTGACAAGGCATCGGAATGTCACCAGGAGCACGGCATGCTCGGACACGATGCGTTTATCACGACTGATGGCTTGCCAGAGGCGTAAACCTTTCCGAGTCGATTTTTCCCGGTCAGTCCGCGGATCAAAGTTTTCATGGTCTCAAGATGCCCTTTGGTCGTGGTCAGGGCGCAGCTGACACGGGGACTGAATAGTGATGCCCTCCGTCGCCACCAACAGCGGTCGCTACCGTTGAACGGACCAGACGACTGAGTCGCGTCTGTTGCAGCGACGGTTGGGAAATAGTAACTGGATAAGTACGTGGGGCACGACCCAGTCTGATCGCAGCGACAAAAGCGAAGTCATGATCACAGTTTCAACATCACATTGCACAAATGTCACATTGCACGGAGAAATTGAGTGATGCAATAAACTGTATTGCGGCGCTCTCGCGCAGAAGCCCTCATGAGGCTGGCATTGTCATTATGCCGTTACCCAAGTACCTAAACTCCAGACCAAAACCAATCACTTACTGTCCACCACGCAGACGGAGGACCAGGTGGAGGGTCGACTCCTTCTGGATGTTGTAGTCGGAAAGAGTCCGGCCATCCTCGAGTTGCTTGCCAGCGAAAATCAGGCGCTGCTGGTCGGGGGGGATGCCCTCCTTGTCCTGAATCTTTGACTTGACGTTGTCGATTGTGTCTGATGACTCGACCTCCAACGTAATCGTCTTGCCCGTCAAGGTCTTGACGAAAATCTGCATACCACCGCGAAGACGAAGGACGAGGTGGAGGGTCGACTCCTTCTGGATGTTGTAGTCGGAGAGAGTGCGGCCGTCCTCAAGCTGCTTGCCGGCAAAGATGAGGCGCTGCTGGTCGGGAGGGATGCCCTCCTTGTCCTGGATCTTGGACTTGACATTGTCGATGGTGTCGGAAGACTCAACCTCGAGGGTGATGGTCTTGCCGGTGAGGGTCTTGACAAAGATCTGCATGCCACCACGGAGACGGAGCACCAAGTGCAGGGTGGACTCCTTCTGGATGTTGTAATCCGACAGGGTGCGGCCATCCTCAAGCTGCTTTCCGGCGAAAATCAGACGCTGCTGGTCGGGGGGGATGCCCTCCTTGTCCTGGATCTTGGACTTGACATTGTCGATGGTGTCGGAAGACTCAACCTCGAGGGTGATGGTCT
>WIGM01000643.1:0-25712 GCA_014235935.1 Colletotrichum musicola | reverse complement strand
TTTTGATGTCACTGACGCCGGATGGCTCCGGGGTATAGCCCCATTAGACCTTTTCGGGTGGACACAGCCGCCGCTACGGCCTTGGTCCACGCCAAGACTTCGTCTCGCGTGGAGGAGCTGTCGTACGCGACCCCGACGCAGCTTTTTTGACGGGGAGGGGAGTTTCTTTTAGACTCTTGGACTGTATTTTCAGGGTTTAAACGTACGAATACGAGGCGCGATCTAGGTCTGTAAAGGAAACTGGAAGCACTTCGTTGCGGGCGTAGGTGCTTGCGGATGAGCCTCACAAAATTGAATGCTAAATGTTACATCAAGAAAAACCACCTACCTTTTTTTGACACTTTTTAAGACCATGGACCGAGCCACCACTTGGAGTATGGGTTTTTTTTGGCCCAGCAGATGTCGTCCACGAACCTGGGCCCGGATCCCGGCAGGCGGGGTATGTACACTACACCGCACGGTACACCGAGCTCTCGGGCAAGTGCTACCATAATGAGTGATTATGCCGGTGTTGCGTGCCGAAACGCGGCGACTCGGGGCCTGTTTAACGCCCGGTCCGCGTTGCCGAAGGGCGCGTCCGACATGAAGAATGAAACTTCCTTTCCATGAACCCAAACTCTTATGATTCCAAGACTTGAAGCCTCTAACGTAGGTTGCCACGGAAAAACCGAAAAGCTGGAAATCAAGACAATTTCGACTCGAGGCCGATACGCTGCTAATACCAATCACTTCACGCCAGCTACAAAAACAAAACCACCATGGCAGCCCCGTTCAAAGTGACAATATCAGGCGCAGGCCTCGCAGGAACCCTCCTGGCGAACGGGCTCCTGAACAACGGAATCCACGTCATGGTCTACGAGCGCGAGCCCGCGCACATCAGGCGCGAGGGCTTCCAGATCCGCCTCGGCGAGGCCGCGATGGAAGGGTTTAGAGCGTGTCTGCGCCCCGACGACGTCGCCGCCATACGCGCCGCGTTCAGCCAGGCGACTACGGGGCTCACTGCCCCGACGCTGTGCGATACGAAGTTTAGGACTGTGCTGGATTTGAGGAGTTTGCCGAGTTATGCTGGTTCGTGGGGGATTAATCGTGTTGTTTTGAGGGAGATTTTGCTCGCCCCGCTTAGGGAGAAAGGGTGTGTCCGGTTTGGGAGGGGGGTTGAGGGGTTTGAGGTGAGGGAGGTTGATGGGAGGGAGAGGGTTAGGGTGTGGTTTGGGGATGGGGGGGAGGATTGGTGTGATATTCTGATTGGGGCTGATGGCAGCGGCTCGAGGGTATGAGATCGGTCAGATTTGTAGTTGTTGAGGTTTTGTGTCTGACTTGGACAGATTAACAAGCTCCTCGGCGCGAACAGCCTCGTCACCATCGACAGCCACGCCTCGGTCCTCAGCAAGGGCCCTCTCCCGCCGGACTGGCAGCAAAAGCTACCTAAGAAGCTTTTAGATGGCCCGGTGATGGTATTCGGGGGAGATGTGGCGCTGTACTATGCGCGTGAGTCCTCACTTTCGCATACAGGATTTGTGGTTGCTGATCTGCGTAGTGTTTCTACCCGCTGCGGACAGCACAGAATCATCAAATGGAAGTAAACCCAGATTCAAAGTCGACGAAGCGTCGTTCTACTGGGGCCTGCAAGTTTCCAAGGACAGACTCCCGCCGGGGCAGACGGTGGATGACATCCAAGATCCGCTTGAGTTGTGTCTCGAGGCGACGAAAGACTGGGCGCCGGAGTAGTAAGCCAACACCCGTGCCCCTCACCGCAAATCTTGTACACAGACGAGAGAGCTTACAAAGTACCAACAGCCGCGCGATGTTAACAACAGGCTCCGATTACAAAGACAAGGACGTCGTAACGAACCTCCCCCTCCGCGCCAGCACAACCCTCCCCAAGGACTGGAGACGAAAAGTCAAGAAGAGCACTGGAAGCGAGGGACATCCGAGGGTTTGGTTGATTGGGGATGCTGTTCATGCGATGCAGCCTACTAGGTGAGTTTAATCCCCCTTACATACGTGTTTCTTCACACGAAAGAAAGCTGACGATCACAGGGGCATGGGCGGAAACCAAGCCTTCCGCGACTGCGCCGATGCGCTGCCGCAGTTGATACGCTTGAACGACCTGGCGAAAAGGGGCGTGGGGCCGTCGGGGGAGGATGTCGGCGCCGCGTGTGGGAAATTTGAGGGTGTGATGTTTGAGAGGGCTTTTTCGTGGGTGCGGAAGAGTGGTGGGACGCATGTTCCTGTAAGTTTCGTCGAGTCTGCGTTGAAGTGTTTGGTGCTGACAGTTGACCAGAGACTCAACTTTGACGGCGTCCTTGGGACGATCGTTTGGATCGTAGGGACGACGGTGGTTGTTGGGTATAGATTCGCTGCTAAACTTTGGGGGCTTTTCGCCAGGAGCTCGTGACGAAATGGAAATAGTCGTAAAGCCTGCACATGTTTTTATGACTGGATTTCAAGACTTGATTTCTAACCTGGCATCGTGGGTGTGCCTATCCCTATACCACCCGCTCAACTTCCAGTGATCTCCCCCCTCATGCAAACCGTCCCAGCCTTCTCAACCAACACCGAATACGCATCGCCGTCCACCGTCGCCGTGCGAATAGTATACTCGTCGCCGGCGTACAAAGGAGACACGGCCCTGTACCCAACCCGCCGCACCTCCCTCCCGTCCTGCCCGTGGACGTCCCGCCAGTAGTCGAGCATGTTGATCAGGTTCAGGGGCCCGTGGACCACGACCTGCGGGTGCCGCTCGATGTCCTTCGTCCACGGCTCGTTGTAGTGGATCATGTGGCCGTTGAAGGTCAGCGCGGAGAAGCGGAAGAGGGCGACGGGGGACCATCGCAGGCGGCGCACGATGGTGCCGTCGGCGTCCTTTTCGTCGGCGATGGTCGAGGGTCCGAAGGCCGGCTTGCTTTCGTTCCGCGGCGGCGCCGTCTTCGTGGCGAGGGAGACGTCGACTGCAAGGCGGAAGATCCAGGATCTAAGAGGGTTGTGAGTACAGTCGTTTAAACGGACATGAGACGCCTTACCTCTGGTCTCTTACAACCAAGCCATCGCGGCCCCAGAATTCCTTCTCGACGTCGACGAGGACCATCTCGTCCCCGGTTCTGCTCTTCTTCGACGTCGCGCCCAGAAGCCTCGTCCTCTCCTCGACCTCTTCGCCGACCTTCAGCGACGTCCCCTTGGTGAACTGCATCTCCCCGCCGGCCCACATGCGTCGGGTGAACGGCGCCGGCGCGTTGAACGTCGTGTCCGTCCCGTCCTGGCCCAACTCGCTCTCCACGGCCGCGGGGGTGAAGTAGACTAGGTGATAGCCGGGCGGGAGCGGAGTGCCCTGCGGCGGGGCATGTGACGAGACGTCGAGGCCGGGATGCAGTTCTTTTCGGTTGAGTGTCAGGCTGAGGCGCTGTAGTTGGTTGGAGTCGAGCAGTTGTTTGCGGACGACATCTTTGCCGGCGAAGGTTTCGAGGAGCCTGGAAGCTGCGTCCGTTGCATTGGTCGAGACGCCTCTCCGGCCGGGGTCAGAGCGGATCGCTGGTGCTGCTCGGCGGGCGAGGGATGCCATGTTGAAGACAGGCTCTCAATCTGGTGTTTGTACCCCGGAAAGATCGAATCTCGAAAACCCTCGCTGGTCCTTCAAAGGTCTTGACGTCTATGACCTCCGCTCACGAGACCTATCTCGAGTCGATAAGTCAACGTTCGGTATGCTGTGACCTCATCCCGGGACTATGCCGGTTGGGGATGGGCCGAGCACTGTGAGGCCTGGAGGTCTGTGGGGTAAATCGGCTTACTCGGCTATTTGGCCGTCTCGGCTTCTCGCGCTCGTCACAGTGCAAACTTGAGACGCCGAGATGCTCGCTTTCGGCAGAAGAAGCCGAGTTATGATGTCAACGTCAGCATGGCCGAGCGACGCATCCGTATAGCCAGCAGGCTCTGCTCAAAGACAGCGCTGCAAGAAGTTGAGGCCCTCGACCTGCATCGGCCCGTTGGCGTAGAGCTGCGGGTCAAGGAACAAGCCCAGATCGCCCAGTGCATCTTCGCCCTCCCAATTAGTCCGCATGAGATTGAAATACTGGTCTTCCATCACATCCATCCGGGAGTGGCTAGCGGGATCTTGTCCTGAAAGAAGGCTCTGCGATGGGCTGGTTGTCGATGCCTCGAGGGAAGGGTTGTGGCCGGTCGCCGAGCCCGCAGGCGCCGGCGCCATTTCGGTCCCGTCGTTGTGCAGCCTCTTGGCGATGGACTCGTCGAGGTACTGGAGGAAGAGGTCGAGGACGTTGTTGTTGATGCGCCAGTACTTTTGGATCTCCTTGAGCCCCAGGAGGCACATCTGGGCCCTGTGCTCGGCTAGTCGGCGTCCTATGCCATCGGCCGACCTGATGTCGATGGCGTGGATGCAGAGAGCGCCGAATAGGCTTGTGAGCCTTGGGAAGTTAGCGGAAGTTCCTTTAATTGCCGCAATGTTAATGTTAATGGCCTTGGGAACCCACATGTGCATCTGGCCGTACTGCAATGTCTTCTGTGCAAGCATGTCCTCCGCGATTCTGCTGATTCGGCACGCCGCAGCGAGGGCCGCCTTCTTGTCCTCTTCGTCTCTGTTTCGGAGCCAGCCGTTGCGGTGGACCAAGATTCGTAGGTGACTACGGGAGGAGTCAGTCAAATTTCCAGTCGCGTACGGCAACTCGTGGAGGGAAGACTCACTTGTATGCGAGGTGTATCAGGCACGTCAGCACGGAAGACTGTCCATCCTCCGGGCCTCTACGCATATCATCCGGTAAGCTCTGCTTCCACTGCTCCAACTGCTGCTTCAGGTCGCGGACCTCGGCAGGCCCAGGAGGTCCACGTCCTGGGGCGAAGTGAGTGTCCATGATCCTCCCCACTGTGTATTGTCAGTTGACCAACATTAGGGTCTTTCGGGATCGAGTGAGGGGGCTTACGCAACCTAGCTATGTCTACCATCTTGGTAACATAGTGAATGTGCTCCAACTTGGTGCTGCCGAAGCCCGTCGCTTGCTGCTCGTCTGCATCGTCTTCCAGGTCGGCAGACGTTAACGGCTCGATGTCGCAGTCCTCGTCGCGGATTCGACACGGCAGGCCGAGAGAAATAGCCGCTTGCCGCTCCCTCACCTTCACGTACGTCAGTCACTGGCCTGGATGCTTGATGGGTCGAAGCTTACGTAGATGGACCACCATACTCTTCTCCTCATCCGGGCAAACTGAGGGTCTCTTGTGATGAATCGCGTCCTACAAGGTCAGACGGCTTCTCGTCTCAGGCGATCTTACACAAGACTCACGATCGATGCAGGCCATGCGTCTGAGCAAGCGTCAAGACGCAGCCCAGCCAGTATCTCACATCCCGCCAGTCCGTGGGACCACCTCTCCAGAAGCTGCACAGGAAGAGGGCCTGGATGAGGGTGAACTCGTCCTTTTCCCAGTTGGCGTGGAACAGCGCGCGGGCGCGGGAGTAGGTCACGCGCTTGGCCTCGGACCGGTCCTTGAAGCCCATGGCGAGGATGGTGGCCTCGTCGCAGTACGTCGACCCGATGAAGAGCATGGCCTGCAGGAGCAGCGGCGATATCTCCCTGGCCGCCAGCCGCCGCGCGACATCGGCGCGGTCCAGGACGGGGAAGCAGGGGTGGAACCAGGAGAAGTACGCCCGGAGGGCCGGCAGGCATCTCTGCATGTCTGGAAAGGTCAGGGCCCCTTCGTCCCTCAGGTACCTCTCCGTCGCCGGGCTGACGTGGTTCGAGCCGGCGGGCGAGATGCCCGGGTCTTCGGACTGCGACGTGCGGGACACCGGAAACGCCAGGCGGCCCTTGAGTGCGACGTCGCCGGCCGCCGCATCGGATCCGGGCTCTGAGGCGCCGGGCACGAGGGTGAGGAAGTTGGACTCCCCGAAGAAGCGGCTGCTTCCGGTGCCGGTGGCGGAGTGCACCGACGCGGGCGTCTCAGCGTGGAACGGGGTCTGGGAAGAAGAGGCCGTTGTCGACGGCACTACAGAGGGCGACGCGGTCCTCATGGAAGCGAGGGTTGCCGCCACCGTGACGGCGGACGTCAGCGCAGGGGAAGGAGCAGAGAGTGGCGGCCCCCGCTCTGGCGTCGCTGAAGCTGCTGCGGCTGATCGTCTCTCCTTTTTGGACTTTCGGGGGTATCTGGCCATCGTCAGGAGATTCAAATTGCTCAAGATACAACAAAGAAGACTCACCGGCCCCTTCGCGAGGGAAGAACTTCGCAAACCGCGTTGGCGCTCTCGCAGTTGCTGCACGGCAGGCGCTCCGTGACGTTGCAGCGGACCCGTCGAGAGTTGCACTCCCTGCACGCGTGCTTTGCGCGTGACTTTTTGAGTTCGTCTGTCGGCATCCTGGAATTTCCCGGGTAGAATAATTCGTTGAAGATCTCTCGGCGTGGGTATGGAGGTTGGTTTGACGATGTTGTGAGGATGTTGAGGTTGGATCCAATGGGACGACGGGAATTACATCCTCCGCCACAGTGTGACGGTTCAAGCACTGTGCCTTTCGGCTTGGTTCACCGAGGCCCACCGAGATACACCGAAGTACATCCCTATTGTACCTTACCTAGGTAGGTAACTACTCGGTAGAAGACAATAGTCTCGTATAATTCTCTTAACGACAAACAGGTTTGCCCTTGGTTAGACACATAGTAGATGGTCATCTTGATGGCTTTAATAAAGCCAACCAACCAAATTGCCCAAACCAGCGTCTTTACTCCAGCGTTGATGTCATACATCTCTGCTCTTCTCAACCCTCTACCATCCCAACAACAGTCCCCGCGCGTGCATAGACAACGACATCTAGTAGCTCCGAGGCAGCTTGAGAACCTTCTCGCCAATGTAGTTCAGAATCATCTCCCGACTGACAGGAGCGATCCGAGGAACAAGACACTCCCTAAAGTACCTCTCCACGTCGTACTCCGCGGCATATCCCATGCCCCCATGCGTCAGCACCGCACGCTCGCAAGCAGTGAAGGCCGCCTCCGCAGCCATGTACTTGGCGCTATTGCACGCCACGCCCACCGCATCCTGCCGGATCGTCTCGTCTTCCTTGCTAGCATCGTACAGCCTCGCAGCGTGGTACGTCGCGAGCTTCGCGGCCTCGAGCCTCATGTACGCATCCGCAAGCGGGTGCGCGACGCCCTGGTTCTGCCCGATCGGGCGCCGGAACACCACGCGGTCGCGCGCGTACTCGGCGGCCCTCGACACGGCCGCATACCCCAGCCCCAGGGCCTCCCCCGCGAGCAGGCACCGCTCGGCGTTCATCCCGTGCAGGATTATGCGGAAGCCCTGGCCTTCTTGTCCGACCAGGCTGGACGCGGGGATGCGGTAGTCCTCGAAGAAGACCTCGTTCGCGTCGACTGCGCGGCCGCCCATCTTGCGGATCTTGCGCATGTCGAGGCCCGGTTGCCCGCGGTCCAGGTTGATGCAAAAGAGGGAAAGCCCCTCGCTTGGTTTCGCGCAGTCTTCGAGGGCCTTGGTGCGCGCGAGCAGGATCATCTTTGAGGCTACCTGCGCGCAGGTGATCCAGATCTTCTGCCCCGTGACGAGGTACGACCCGTCGGACTGCTTCTTCGCCGACGTAGAGAGACGCAAAGTGTCGAGGCCGGCGTTGGGCTCCGTCACGCCGAAGCACGCGCGCCACTTCCCCGAGATGATGTTGGGTATCGTCTCCTCCAGCTGCGCCCTCGTGCCGAACCTCGCGAGGGGCTGCGTCGCGTAGACGTTGGCGTGGATGGACTGCGCGCCCGCCATGCCCGCGCCGGACTCGGTGATGGTCTGCATCATCATCGTCGCCTCGGATATGCCCAGCCCGGACCCGCCCAGGGACTCTGGGAGGGCGATGCCGAGCCAGCCGTCCCTGGCGAGGGCGGCGTGGAACTCGGTGGGATCTTGTTCGGATTGGTCGTGCTCCTGCCAGTATGTGTTGGGGAACTGGGCGCAGATTTGGGTGACGGCCTCGCGGACTGTGAGTTGGTTCTCGGTGAAGCCTGTTGTTTCCATTATGCGGCGGGAGGGCGATGTTGAGAAGGCGGCGTGGCGGGGTGGTCGCAGATGGCCTGCTATCTTGACGGCTGGCCGCGCAAAGCGCCAGAGCTTTCGTGTGAGAGGTTGCGACATCGTGCGATATTAGTTCGAAAAACGTCTAGTTCTTGGGCTTCGAGAATGAGTCCGTCGATCGTCCTAAATATTGACGACTAAGAGTTTCAAAGTCGGCTCCAGCAAGCTCGTTCCATGACGGCATCTCAACCCAACTCTCCATCTGGGAAATGGTATCCGGGGAGTGTCGTTATGTTATTCCCGGCCAATCGTCGAGTGGGGCATAACTCGGTGCGCGGTGAGTTGCACTCTGTCTCTGTTGCATATAGCCGAGTTGTAGTCAAGAAGCCGAGTTAGACGTCACCCCTCATGCTGAGCGCCAACGCTATTAGTCAATGCGAATTGCTGCAGCACAGGAACCGAGGTACTAGCATGCCGTGCATACAGACGTCTTTCGAGTAGCAGTGAGGCTCAAAAGGCCCGTTGTATCACTTCAACTTGACCCATATCCTTGCAAGATAGGCCTTTCTGCTTATCACCACTTTCCAAATTCAGCCGTCTCCATCGATATCCTGCTTCACATTTCCCAATATCAACGCCATGTCTCCAAGACGCGCCCTCGCCTGCCTCCTGGCCCGGGGTACTCGCATATCATCATCATCAACCACCACACCACCAACCCCAAGATCCTCCTACCTCCCAAGCCAACTCCAAACACCACAACCACCTCGAAGAACAATGACCACATCCCCCACCCCTGAAAAGGAACCCCTCCCCCTCGAAGGCATCACCGTAGTCAGCCTCGAGCACGCCATCGCAGCGCCCTTCTGCACCCGCCAGCTCGCCGACATGGGCGCCCGCGTCATCAAGATCGAGCGCCCCGGGGTCGGCGACTTCGCCCGCGCCTACGACGACCGCGTCAACGGCATGGCCTCGCACTTCGTCTGGGCGAACCGCTCCAAGGAGAGCCTCGCGCTGGACCTCAAAGATGCCAAGCACTTTGACGTGCTGAGGCGGTTGTTGGCCAAGGCCGACGTCCTCGTGCAGAACCTCGCGCCGGGGGCTACAGAACGCCTTGGGTTGGGGTATGATGCGCTGAAGGAGGATCACCCATCGCTGATTGTGTGCGACATCTCGGGGTACGGAGCGGACGGGCCGTATCGGGATAAGAAGGCGTACGACCTGCTGGTGCAGAGCGAGGCGGGGTTTTTGTCTGTCACGGGGAACGGGGGAGAGCCGGCCAAGGCGGGGATTTCCATCGCGGACATTTCCGCGGGCATGTACGCTTACTCCAACGTCCTCGCCGCCATACTGAAACGCGGGAGGACGGGCAAGGGGTCACGGATCGATATTTCCATGCTCGAGAGCATGGTGGAGTGGATGAGCTTCCCGCTGTACTACACCCACGACAACGCACCCGGGCTCGCGCGCTCGGGGGCCTCGCACGCGGCGATATATCCCTACGGGCCTTTCGAGACGGGCGGCGGGGGTTCGGTGATGCTAGGCGTGCAGAACGAGCGGGAGTGGGCGAATTTGTGTCGGGACGTGCTGGGCGACGCGGAGCTTGCCACGGATGCGAGGTTTAGGAATAATTCCCTAAGGAGCCAGAACCGTGACGAGCTGAGGGGGATTATCTGCGACGTGTTTGGGAGGATGTCTGCGGGGGAGGTGCTGGCAAAGCTGGACGCCGCGGCTATTGCGAACGCCAAGGTGAATGACATGCAGGGCGTTTGGGAGCATCCGCAGCTGCGGGCGAGGGGGCGCTGGACGGAGGTCGAGACGGGGAGGGGGAGGATTACCGCGCTGATTCCGCCCGGGTTCGGGTCGGCTGAGAGCGCGAGGATGGGGAGGGTTCCGGAGCTGGGGGAGCATAACGAGGCCATCTTTAGGGAGTTGGGTGTCGAGCCGTGAAAGTGCTGTTGAAATAGCCCGTAGACGATGGAACTCGGAGGACGACTGTCGCATTGATATGCACTGCAACCATCTTATCCGAACCCTGATGCCATTCGCAACCATGTCCGCTGACAGGGGCGCATGCACGCAGGCGGCGCTGTTCGCCAAGCCGGGACCCGCTAGCTTCTTCCATATAAAGTCCCAAAGTCCCATCCAACGTCGTCTCTTGCTCACCGTCTCCAATCATGGCGAACTCTTCGTTCCACGCCGAGGTGGCCCTGGGCCTCACGCAGTTTTACACCAAGCTGTCCCAGACCCCTCACCTCTCTCCGGACGCCATTCAACATCCGCCGCCCGGGGGATGGACCGACGCCGAGCTGGACGTAGATGGTCTGCGGAGCAGCCTAGGGCGGTCCGAGGCTGTCGTGGATCTCCTCCGCCATCTTCCGTACATCCGTCCCGTGGAGACAGGCCCGCAGACCTGGCAGTGGCCGATCTTCCCCAAGACCAAGGCCATGCGCTACCTGCGAGACCACAGCTCCCTCCTCGACCCTGGCCTAGAGGGCTTATTCGAGCTGGTCCACCTCCCGCCGCACATCGTCAGCCTGACGCACCCAGCCGGGGAATACACGCTCTACGGCCCGCAGTGGTGGCTGGCGGACTGCGAGACGGGCCGCGTCACAAAGTACGCAGGACCCCCGCGCGGCGAGTCTCTCGCCGAGGAGTTCGAGTCGGAATGGAAGAAAGCGCCAACCTACGCCCCAGCCGACTTCTTCCAGGAAGTCACCACGATGCTGGGAAAGGACTTCTACCCCATCCCGGCCCTCGTCCCCGGCATCGAGGCCGACTTCTCCACCCCCGACCGCCGCGAGCGCACTGCCTTGTACCAGATCTACATGTTCTCAGGCTGGCGCCACGGCCACGGGCCAGGACCCTCGTTCGATCGGGAAAAGTGCCGGAAGGATCTGGAGACTTTCCTGAAGGAGCAGCAGAAGCGCGAGGCGAGGAGGAAACGCAAAGCAGAGGCGGAGCACCTCCTCCCACCGAGACGACGGAGACGAGATCACGCGGCGCAGCCCGTCGGATACGACCGCAACGCCATCGTCGCAGGCCTGACGCGGTACTACGAAACCCTGGCGCGGATGGCCTTCTTCCCTCCCTCGATGATCCAGCACCCGCCGAATGGACGCTGGGGCGACGACGAGTTTTTGCCGAGGGAGAAGACGCTGCTGCTGGGGTTCAATTACCGCGTTGTGGACCTGCTGCGCAGGCTGCCGTATTTGGACGTCGACGAGTCTCATGAGGATAATCGCTGGCCTGTTGTGGGTCGCGGCGAGCCGCAGCGGTATTTGGCTGATAATCCTCAGCTGAACGAGGATCTGACACCGGAGAAGGCGACGCCGGAAGGGTTGTTTGCGAGCGGTATTTTCCCGTTTCCGGAGAGGATGCCGGAGGGTTTGGTGCCTGTTGCTGGTGGTGCGGAGGGGGAGTGGTGGATTGTGGATACTGACGCTGGGACTGTTCTTGTGTACGACCCTGGGAACAAGAAGGTTGGGGATGCCCCGGACGATCAGCCGTGGCTGTGGACGCCGCCGCGTCCTGCGGGGGTGTTTTTTGAGGAGTTGGTTGATGGGCTGTATAACCTCGACCTAGTACCTGTGCCGCGTCCCGATACGGATGTTGCGGAGAACTACCCTGAGATATGGGGCGCGATTCGGGAGGATGATGATGACGACGACATGCTGGATGCAGATGTTGAGGTTTGTGGTCGTTCTGCCCCTGTGTTTCGTATGTTGCTAACGGTATTGCGCATGATTTAGGACGTGCGCGAAATTTACCGTGAACATGGCTGGCCGGACCTGGACAAGTTTCGGCGGCAGGAGTGTTACGACGCCTTGGTCAAGTACAGGACGAAGCTGCTCGAGGAGGAAGCCGAAGATGACTACGGGCCTGCCTGACCGAAGGAGTAAAGGGAAACAAGGACGCTTCGGCCAGACGCCCAGCTGAGTTACTGGGACAGATAGCCAGACAGAAAGCAGCGAAGCCTACCATTATAGGGATAAGAGTATGGCTCTACAAGTATATTTTCTACGTGTAATTCAGGTCGTGCTGCTAAGCCAAGGCACTGCCTACCCACCAACGTCAAGACGCCCGTTCAACAAAGTCCGCAATGCGCTCCCACATGGCCACAGGGTTCGTATACATGACAAAGTGCCCGCTCCTCGGTATCTCCGCCAGCTCGACCCCGGCGGCAGCGATCCGGGGCAGGTACGACAGCGAGGCGTGCTGCTCGCCGAACATGAACATCTTGGGACACGCCAGGCCCTCGAACGCACCCAACAGATCCTCATGGTCCGAGATTTCCACCATGGACTCGAAGATCGGCCGCGCGGCTTCGGCGCGAACCTTGGCTCGGAGGCCGGCGGCGTACGCCCCGCTGCCGAAGAAGGCGGCCCTCCGCGTGCGCTCTACGAAATCCGAGAAGAAAGCCTCCGGGTCGTCGGAGGGGAAGTCAAGAATCTGTCTGCTCAGGAAGCAGTCCTCCGGCGCAAGGTTCCCCTTGATGTCGACGAAGCTAAGCACCGCACCGGGGTTGCGCTGCGCGAGCAGGAGCGCGGCGAGGCCGCCCATCGAGTGCCCCACGAGGTGGAACCTGCCCACGCCGAGGAATTTCAGGACCGCCTCGGCGACGGAGACGAGGAAGGGCATGGAGAGCGCGGAGAAGTCGGAGACAGTGGAGGAGCCACTGCCGGGTGCGTCGTAGGCGATGAAGGCGCGATGGGAGAGGGAGGGGTGGAGGTTGATGTCGGAAAAGTCTTCTTTCGTGCCGCCGAAGCCGTGGAGGAAGATGATTGGGGGGGAGGGGGAGTCGCGGCGGACGGTGGAGATGGACATTTTTGTGTTGTTGAGGGTGAGGGGGATTTGCTCCCAGATGAGGGCTTGGGATAGCTGAGGGGTGGCCATCGTTGCGATGGTTAGGAAGTGCGTGCTGAAGAGATGTTCGGCTGGTGATCTGCAATAGGGTTTGTGAGTCTCAAGGACGCACTACATTTATACTGCGACAAGTGCGGTAAAAGCTTCGTTGCCCGATGCGTGGAAAGTGTCTCCGGCCGGTCGATATCTGTCGGTGCCGCATGCCGCTCGGCAAGGCAGGTCCGGCCGGAGACCAAAGTGGGGCTGTGGCGCCGAGTAGCTCGGACATCGGCATCGTTGGGGGATGGCCGTCGGCATGGCTTCAGTTTTGCCCGAAGAGGAAATTTTTCGGGGGTGCAAATCACATGACCTGTCGAGGTCCATATCGTTTAATCGGCGCAACAAATTACCAACAGCTTCGCCACGCCCTGGCGAGCGGCGCCGCTTTCCATGCACCTAATCTCCAGCGAGGCAGACCGACGGCAAGCAGGGAGGAGGGAGTGCAAACGCGACCGAATCAGCCCAGAAGGAAATGCCATCACCGCTTGCTCATCAGCGTCCACCTGAATTCCGCTGCACGGCGGCCGCGGGATGGGTTTTTGGCGAGATGACTGCAGCCCAGCCCGCATTACGAGTTTTTGGTTTTCTTGGCCCCCCCCCCCCGGGGGTTTTGCTGGAGTGTATCTACACTAAGCCCCCCCGGGCCGGCTTGGCTCGAGCATCAGAACGAAGGGGCTGGGCGATTCAGAGTTGGGCGATCTGTTGGGAGTTGTCAGAGGCGCACGGGCGGGTGGACTAGGCAGATTTATCTGTCATCCAAGGTGGTCGAAATCTAGAACAATGACAACGGTCGGAGACGGGATGGAAAACATCGGGCCGCGAGGGGATCCTGAAGCACATTCAGCGGCAGCCACGGGTGATCAGGAGGTGTTTTGCCATTACAATTACAGTGTACTCTCGCCTCTCGGTTGGTTCCACGGAAACGAAGATGCTGCACGGTGGCGCCGAAGCGACGGTCCGGCAGCTACGGGAGGAATAACGGGAGGAATACGGTTTGATCCTTCCGTGAGCAGTGAAGTGGATGGGCGTTTGGCACTGGAGATTTGGGGGGACGGAGATTGGAGTTTGGAGTTGGTAGTCATTGCATCCTGGACCGGGGGGGATGAACCGGAAAGTGAGAGGGGCCACTTCAGGGGGTGAGAGCACTAAAAATAAGAACGACATCAGGGCTCGGAAAGCGCCCTCCTCGGCTTCCGGTTCGTCGTGTTGGTACGATACGGTACGATTGGCAGCGGCGGGGGTCTAGACTCACTCACTCACTTGGCTCTCACTCATCACTCACTCCACAGTTCATCCAGACACTGAGTGAGGGTTCGTGTCATGCATGAGGTCTCATCCAAACATCAGCCGAGCCGCAAACGCATTCCCCATTGACCTGGGCACCTGGGCACCTGGGCATTGTTTAAGAATATGGATTGTTCTCTGCGTCATCAAGTATTCATGAGTTTGACCACCGTTGCTGAGAACTACTACGCTAGCAGTGAAAACCGCATGACGGCACCCATCAACCTGTAACTGCCCTCGCCAACACCGCCCACTACCGAGAGTGTACGTATTAATGATTAATTACCCCCGATCGGCAGGTCTCGCCAATTAGCATTCGTCGACGGCCAGAATAGCCAAGGATTGGGACCGCGCGGCATCGGGGCAGTGCCGACCGTGGAACCGCACCGATTGCTTCATGGATGACGGGTGGGATGGATGGATATTGGATGCTGCTTCTGTTGCCGTTTCCCTAGGAAATCCTTGGCTGCTTGGCTGCTTGGCTTCTGACACTGTGAACCCCCTGAACGTCTTTTCCCGCGTCGCGTCCCGTCTCGTCTCGTCTCGTATTCCCTTCCCTTCCCTTCCCTTCCCTTCCCTTCCCGCTGGATTTCTTGGTTTGCATGTTAGATGAACCCGCAGTTACGATGCACTTCTCTCCACCTTCCAACCTGTTAGTGGCACAGGTTACCCTGCGGTGATGATGATTGTCAGCAACCGTTTCTGCTTTATTTCATCCAACCCACCGCCCTCCACCTCGACCCCCTTCGTCCGCTTCTAGAATCCCCAGTCTCTCGCTCTCTTTGATTCTACTTTAAAACAAACCTTGGAACGCAATACCCGCAATTCCGCAATTCCCTTGGACCCTTGCCTCGCTTCGTTTCGACCAACAGTTCATCACCAGCGCGAATCCTCCAAAAACTCTCAATCCTTCACAACACCAAAGATCCGATCGATCCAGTCACCTATCCACACAGACGACCTGCAAAATGAAGTACTTCGCCGCCCTCGGTCTCCTCTCCGGCCTCGCCGCCGCCCAGTCCGTCACCACCACCGCCGCCTCCTCCGGCTCGACCGACCTCCCCGGCCTCGTCAGCCAGCTCCCGACCTGCGCCGTCACCTGCATCAGCACCGCCGCCGCCGACATCGGCTGCTCCGCCACCGACTTCACCTGCCTGTGCCAGAGCCAGGAGGACCTCATCAAGAAGCTGACGCCCTGCGTCCTGACCGCCGGCTGCTCGACCGACGAGATTGGCAGTACGTCCTTTGGTGTTCGTACCTTGAAAAGGGACCTGTTTGCTAACCAGACCAAAATTGCAGCCGCCGCGAGGGTCGCCCCCCAGATCTGCGCCGCCGTTCAGAACAACCCGAACCCCTCCGCCGTCGCCTCCGCCTCGAACCTCGTCACCGGCGCTCTCGGCACCGCTACCGGCGGATCCGCCGCCACCGCGACCGCCGCCACGACCACCTCCGCCGTCCCCGCCGGGGCCGCCAGGGTAGACTACGGCATGGGCGTCCTGGGCGCCGCCGCACTCGTGTTTGCGGCGTTGTAGACGAATCTGAGCAAAAAGCATGATTTCAAAAACATGGGAAACTTGGGACTGGCGTTTCGGGACACGATTGGCATTCTTTTTTTTTTTTTTGGGGGGAGGGCAAAGGACCTCCATTTGGGTTCCGCTTAGATTCATGAGGCCGGCCTTTTTTTCTGGTTTCTAGACATTTCTTCGACGTCGAGATGCTGCTTCGATTTGGTTCTTGGCAGCTCTTGATGGGGCAGTTGTTTCTTACGCCGCTTTCTTCGTTGACTGTTTGGCGGCTCGCTTGCTGCCGCAGGAGATACCCTTTAGCATCCATCAATTACAGACTTGTTAGGTGCGACTGATCTGGACTGATTGAGTAGGAATGTTGAAGGACTGCCGCACAATGTGTCATTGATGAATGAAGTCAAACTGTAATAATTCGTCCAAGGTATATCGATACTAGATGCGTCTCCAATCATGCCGCCGCCTCCCACCGCGCCTTCAACCTGTCCACCATCAACCTCACAAACTCCACGTCCGTCACGTCCGCCAGGCTCCCCAGCGTGGGACTATCCCTCGTGCTCTCCCCGGTCTCAAACGCCAGCACGCCCTTGCCGGAAGACCCTGCCCCGTGCCCGTACTTGCTCTCGAACCAGTCCAGCAGCTTGATCGGCGGGTTCTTCCTCGGGTCTCGCTCCGAGCCTCTTAGCCGCTGCATCCACTGCTCCGTCGGGAGGGCCTCGAAGTCGAGCCCGGCCTTTGACAGCGACGGGAGCATGTCCCGGGTCCAGTGGAAGCGCGTCGGGTTGAGGACGTGGTAGGCCAGGTCGGCGTCCGAGTCTCGCTCGGCGATGGCCTCTGATGCCCTGCGCCTGTCGGCGTTGGCCATCTCGATGATGGTCGTCGCGGCGAGGTCGACCGGTAGCCAGGTCATCTCCTGCTGTCATGTCAACCATCACATTCTCCAATCGTCAGAAGCAAGACTCACCTCGTCCAACTGCGGCAATGCGCCCAGCGTGACAGCCGTCTGAATCATCAAAGGTATCCCCTCCGTCGTATTCCACTCCCCGACTTTTGTATCTCCCACAAGCTGCCCGATCCTCAACACCCTCGCCCGCGCACCCGCGTCCCTGCTAGCGTTCCGCGTGATGTGCTCCGACACGTACTTCGACCTCGCGTACCCCGTCCCCTGCGCGTTCCGCGGCGTCGGGACAGGGCCCTCTGCCACCACTCCCGGCCTCGGCGTCCCGCCCGCCGCAGACGCCGAGGAGCAGAAGTAAAACGCCGCGGGCTCCGGCGTCGTCACGGACTGGCAGAGGTCGATGAGCTGCTTCACCGCGCGTACGTGCTGGTCCTCGAAGCTCCGGACGGGGATGTTGAAGTTCACGGCCCAGGCGCTGTGGATCGCGAGCGTGAGCTTGGATCTGAGCTCGGCGAGGCGGGCGGGGCCGAGGCCCAGGTCCGGGAGGCCGAGGTCCGTTGCCAGGGGCAGAATTTTGGCTTGCTGGGAGGGGGTGAGGGTTATGCCGCGCGAGGAGAGGGATGAGGCGATGCGGGATGCTGCTGCTGCGTCGTCGGGGGCGCGGACGGCGGCCCAGATGGATGAGATGTGTGGGTAGGTCGTTAGCTGGGCGAGGATGTGGGCGCCTAGGCCGCCGGTTACGCCGGTGACCAGCTTTGGTCATCAATATGGGTGGTTTAGTAACGGTATTGGGGGTGAGATGACTTACCACGAGGTCTTTCTCCGGCTTGGGGGCGTTGCCAGCGACATGCGGCGCGAACGAGGAGTACTTGGCGATGAGCTCCTCCATCGTCTGCAGCTCATCCTTTGCATCATCTTCCTGGCCAATTCTCATCCTTTCTAGATAACGCGCCAACTCCCTGACGTTGTCCGTCTCGTAGAGCACGTTCTGGCCCAGATGGGCCTGCCTCCCTCCCAGGTCCAGCTTCCTCTTGATCAGGCTCCACGTCTGGATGCAAACGAGACTGTCCACGCCAGACGCGAAGAAGCTGGCATCCGCCGACGGCAGCGCATCGCCAGACCTCTCGTTGATCTGCTGCTGCAGCCAGGCCTCCAGCTCCCCGCCCTCGAGCTGCAGAGACCCGCCCGTCGCGCACCCGTTCTCGTACCGGTCGTAGGCGTCCCGGATCAGCCCCTCGAACTGCCGATAAAACGCCATCCTGATGAAAGTCCCCTTGTCCGTCCGGGGATACTCCGCGTCCGCAGGGAGCACAACAACAAGCTCCTTCGGAATGCGCGCAAACGACTCCGCCCGCGCGTTGGCAGCCTTGACAGCAGGCCAGACCTCCTCCACGAACTCCCCATCCGACATATGACTCACGGCATCCGCCCTGACGACCAGCGCGCCGGGTAGGTCCCTCTGCTCGCCGAAGACGACGACCTCCTTGACGGCCTGCTCCTGCCGGATGCGCCCCTCGATCGGGATCGGCAGGACCTTCTCGCCGTTGACGAGGGTGAGCCGGTCGTCGAGGCGACTTACATACCGCCACCAGTCCGGCTTCGAGGGGTGGCGGACGAAGAGGTCGCGCGTGCGGAAGGAACCGGGTGGCGAGAAGGAGTTTGTGGTGCTCTTGGCTGGGTAGCCGTCTAGGCAGACGCACTCGTGCAGGCCGGGGGAGATCTCGTCCATTAGGACGTAGGGCTTTGCGGCGGGGAGGGGGCGGAGGTAGTTCCAGGCCTTGTCACCTGGGGGACGGGTTGAGTTCATGACTCTGCCGATTTCGGTGCTGTGTGTTTGGATCAGCGGATGGAATCATGGCAATGACGTGGAGATTTTCTCACCATCCGTAGTTGCCGACGAGATACACCCCCGCCCTGACAAGCCGGTCTCCGAGGTCGTCAGGACAGCTGCTCCCGCCGAACAACACCATCTTCACGTCCGCCAGCGCGCGAACCCCCTCGTCCGTCTCGGCGAGCAGCTTCAGCACGTACGGCACGACGTGGAAGAGCTCGGGCCTGACGCGGCGCAGCATGTCGATCAGGCCCTGCCGCGTGAGGGGGACGTCGTAGTTGCCGATGTATATGGGCTTCCCCGAGTACACGGAGCGGAACGTCTCGTAGAAGCCGTGGCTGTGGAACAGCGGCGAGACGATGAAGGCGCGCATGTTCATGTTGGTCGAGAAGGCGCCCATGCAGCTGCGGTGCGTGAGGTAGATTGGCTTGGGCAGGCCTGTTGATCCGGAGGAGTGGATTATGGCTGCTATCTTTCTGGTTTCTTTTTCTGGCTCGTAGGGGCGGGAGTAGACTGGCGCGGATTTGCCGTAGTAGTCTGAGTGCTGGAGCAGCGGGAGCAGGTCCAGCTGGCGGGTTTGTTGGACCTCGGAGAGAACGGGGTGGAAGTTTGGGGTCGTTAGCATCGTGTTGCAGTTTGCTAGATCGCAGAGGCGGGCGATGGCTGGGCTGGGGAGGCGGGTTGAGACGAGGAAAACTGCGTAGCCGAGGCGGCTGAGGGCCATGATCGTGATGATTACGTGGAAGCCTGAGTGGGCTAGGATTCCCACCACGGGGGCGTTGTCAAGTGTTGGGTCCTGGGGTAATGTTCTAACCAACCGATCATCTCAGGCGGGGGTTCAAGTCACTCACGACCGACGATAAGCCCGACTCCTGCAGCTTCTGAACGGCCGCGTCGACGTATCTGTCTATTGCGCAGGCGCCGTGCTCCTCGAAGTCGAGGAGTCCCGCCTTGGGGTAGCCGATCAGGGGCGCATCGCCGAGCTCCAGCGCTCGCCGCTTCACCAGCTCGTCGATGGTGTAGATGGGCTTCTCCAGCTCCAGCCCCTTCTGTTGTAATGCAGTGGTCGTCTGAGTCGCCATAATTGTTGCCAGTAACAGTAAGGGTTCTGAGTCTGGCACTTTAGCATTTCAAGAAGACGTTGAAGATGTTCCTAGATGTCTAGGTTTATATAGATGGCTCTCCCCACACGATCTGCACGACATATCCGTTGGCAATTCCGTCCACGGCGCATGCAAGGGGATGCTTGGCAGAGCGCTCCGGGGACCCGGGGAGCGATCTCCGCACGAAGCTGCGACCCCGCGTGGAGGGTTCTTGCCGGACTTGGGTTTCGGGCGGCTCGAGGCGTCTGTTACCGGTGGGATACCGGAGCTTGTGCCGTCTCAACCGGTCGCAACAAGACCATGGCACGGATATCCTTTTGCGCAGCCTTTGAAGATTCAAGAATCCGCAATCGAGGAGTCCAAGACAGTGGGAACTATTTGGAGGCAAGTCGCAATGGCTCGTGCGAGGGTTTCTTGTCGATTCGAGCTGTCAAGAACCGTGATGCGACAGTACCATCAATCAATCATGGTGTGATTAGTGACTCTCCCGCTCTTTGCCTGCTATCCGCGAAACAACAGAGAGCCAGTCGCTGGTTCTATTAAGTCGTTCCTTCTCAGTATAGAGTTGACTTCGGACGCAACAGAGTTGACGGAACATCATGGCTGTAGATGGATTGCCTTCTCCGGTTTCTAATCAGAAGCAACCGCTGCTCGAGGTGCATTGGATAATCCGCTGCACTGTTCCGGTCGGCTTTAGACGGCTGTAGATGGAGACGATGCAACGCCTTGGGGAGACGGCTTCACCCCGCGATCACGCATCTTCCAGCCAAGCGTCTTCTTCCCGTGGGGCCGCCAGGGTAGGGCGGTGGGTGTACCCCAGACTTGGGGTCTTCGCTAATACCCCGGATTGTCACCAGAGCGTCTCTCAACCTTGGAGGAAATGCTACTAGCTTATAATGGCGACGACGGGAAGATAGGCTGGCTGAAGTGATGACTTCAGATGAGAAGAGCTCCGCGGAAAGGCATCCGTGTATGTGATGCTTCTCCGTTTGCTACACGCACACGCTCATGCACTTCGGTACACATCGTATCACCGCTCAGTAGTCAGTAGGTAGTCAGAACTGGCTCAACGACAACCGAATCGACAACAGGAAGCTGGACGACTTCGAAAGTGACTATAATGGCGGAATTGCGGTGTCATTTGTCGGCTGATCACTACAAGTATCCCGTCCAGCATGCCCATCGCCCGTTTGAGCGCCAATTACCTACAATTACGTGTATGCCATCCCCCAGCCACACTTGAATGGACTCGCTGGCGCCGCTTCCAGCAACACCACATGTGCCATTAGAATACAAAGAAGCCAGTCGCAAAGTAGAATTACTACGATCTCATTCTCCGCGCCAGCCGCCTTGTCTCACTCCATGAAGCTCCCCAACTGGACACGTAATACAGTACTCGTAGCCTCTTCTTGGTTTCCCTCCTCTCCCTCCTCATCTCCTTGTTTTTGGCTAGGACCATCGTCCACTCTGGAACAACACGCTGTTCATAGACAGACACGCCCTCAATTTTGACGCCATCTTCTACTTTCTCCCATTTGCGTGTTCCTGCAGGCTGGGGGCTGATGTCGGGCTTCCGGACGGTCCAGGTTGTGGTGGGATGTGTTTTCATTTTCCTCCCTATTGTGTTACGTTTTTGAATTTGTCTGATCTTGAGTGCCGGATCAGGATGTTCGGTCGTGGATGTGGTGGTTGTGAGTTCCGTGATGGTTTCGCTGCGCAAGGCGCACTCGTAGTTCTGAAGTCGGTAGTTCAATTGGATCGCGTTCTGCACGAGCAGCATGTAAGTATTCGAGGGGCGAGGCCGTCGCCGAGGTGGGGGAGCCGGTCGTTCAGGTTGACGCTGAGATGCCGCGGGAATCAGGCTCGACTCCTTGGACCGTCGGTACGCACCCGCTATGCGCCGGTGTGTTTTGGGCCGGTGTGTTGCTTGCTTTGGGGTTAACTTCGGATAGGGAGACATGTCTGCTTTCCTCTTTTGTCGGACGAGCTTCGGACGAGCTATTTGGTGTTTGCGGTTGTTTGATGTTCACGGTTTTCAAGTTCTGCCAGAAAGAAAGGTTTCAAGATGGAGGAACGGCAACGCGAGGTTGACACAAGATTGCACCCCCACTGACAATCTTATAGACGAACCTTGCACAAGGGGAGCTAAGGACGCGACGACGCGTTGACTACTCAAATGTCTCACCAACGTTTTCTTTCTTTTTCTCAGTTGGGTCTTGTCACTCGAATCACAGCCTGAAAAACATGCAAGCTGCTATCCATGTGTGGCACAGTTCACAGCATTTCTTTTCTTCTCCTTCCCCTCCTTTTTCACACACGATAGAATGCTCCACCCAACCCCCCTGACTCATTTGCTATGGACGGGCAGAATTTCAATTTCCCGCCGACCTGAAGCAAGCATGGCCAAATCCTTGCCAAGAACCCCATCCCCCCTCAATAAGCTTCAGACTCGGCTAAACCACATCAAGATGCCTGTCAGAATCCGAGTAATTAAGCTCACACCGTTATCTGCCCGTTCTGCCCAATCTCCAACCCGTCAGCGACTTGGCTTTTGGGGATGATCTACAGCAACAGTCGGTTCTTCCAGGGCGGCATTGTGTCCCTCCTTTTGGGATGGGAATTCCCACCAATCTGGGCCTTGTTGCCCGGAGCCACTTCCGAGAGGCCTGTCGGTCGTTTACTTCCGGCAGGCTCTCGGGCGCTCTGGCCGCAGCATCGCCGGACGGGCGCCAAGAGAATCCAATCAACAAACAGCCTGCGGTGGGTTCCTCGCAGAGTGGTGCAGAGTGGAACGCAAAGGACGACTCGAGTTGCGCCTTCGGACGATGATGAGATGGGCAAGGAACGGTGGTTGCAACGTGCCAAGACATCGTCAATTGAATTACATGGCGGAGTCCACCAACCAGGAGGACCCCGTACAACAGCGAAGAAGCGTCGACAAGTAGGCATATAAATAATAAGAGTCGTGGGAAGTCCAGACCGGCAACATTTGTTAGTTGATGGTTCTTCAGAGCTGGCCTTTTGTTTCAACTTTCAACCTACCCTTTCACATTCGTTTCTGAAGCTTCGTCTGTCGCTCACATCCAATCACCCAAAATGAAGGTCACTTCCGCAACCGTCCTCTCCGCGCTGGCCGCGACCGTCTCGGCCCACGGCTTCGTCCAGCAGATCTGGCTGGGCGAGAACCTCGTCGACACGTGGAACCCCTACAAGGACCCCTCGAAGAAGGTCAACAAGATCTCCCGCAAGTTCAAGGACAACGGTCCCGTCACCGACGGTCTCTTTGAGGTATGCCTGCCCTCGTGATGATACCAAGCTGCTGGAGCTCTCCTGACTCGCGACCTCGAACCAGACCGACGCCATCACCTGCAACATCGGCAGCAGCAAGAACAACGTCCCCTCCAACATGACCGCCAACGTCGCCGCCGGCAGCACCGTCAAGTTCATGTGGACCGAGTGGAAGAGCGACCACCCCGGCCCCAGTAAGTTGCGGCCCTCCGCCCCGAGACCGAGGACGATCTACTCACACCCCCGATAGTCATGACCTACCTCGCCGACTGCGGCGGCAAGTGCAGCGAGTTCGACGGCAGCAAGGGCAACGTCTGGGTCAAGATCGACCACTCCGGCTACGACCCCAAGGAGTCCATCCCCTGGGCCAGCAAGAGACTCCCCGAGCAGAACAGCACCTACACCGTCAAGCTCCCCTCCAAGATCGCGCCCGGAGAGTACATCCTGAGGTACCTTTTCACTTTCTCCCTTGCTCAACTACATGTGTGCCTGGATGCTTACAAGATTTCCCCGACAGACACGAGATCCTCGGCCTGCAGCGCACCAACAAGGACGGCAAGCTCGCCCAGTTCTACCCCGGATGCCACCAGATCACCGTCACCGGCTCCGGCTCCACGAAGCTGCCCGAGGGCATCGCCCTCCCCGGCGCCTACAAGGCCGACGACAAGGAGTCGGTAAGTTGGACTGCTAGCCTCTCATTGCAAGCTACGTACACTAATGCTCTTCCAGATCTTCCTCGACTACCGCAAGGTCACTTCTTACACCCCTCCCGGTGGTCCCATCTGGGGCGACGACGGCTGGGCCCAGTAAACCTGAATCCTTTGAACATTACTTCCCTCTTCACACTTCATTTTGTATATAGTTGGCACCATGCCATCGTGTAAATACGGGCCAGAAGCTTCATTGAAATATCCTTCGCCAGACGAAGTTTTGATTTCCACTTGCTGTAATCCCTATCGGTTGTGTTTGAACCATGATTAATGACGGGTAAGAGGACGGGGCTTTTGGCTATGAGAATGATTTATATCCCACATCAACGCCATCATCCCGAGCTGCACCTCACCTCAATACAACAATTTAATCAGAGCCCAGGCCTTCAGTGCAAACAACGCAATCATTTTTCAATTATTCAATTCTAACATGCATCATTGTCGCCTACCTGCCACGTCTAGCACCCTCTTTCATCATTCCATAATAAAACCTCGCCACCGTTGTCGTGGGAACATGGCATAGTTCTTCGTCCATGTCTTCGACACTGCCAGAGTGCTAATCCGAGTCTGACAAATACGTGATCCTTCTCACCTGAACAAGTGTCCCAGACTTTCGCCGGCTCGAAACGCGCGTCGGAGTCTCAATGATGGACTCCGCGTCCGACTCCTCCGATTCCTCGTCCGATTCCTCGTCCAACTCCTCCAATTCCTCGTCCGAGTCCTCGTCCGGTTCCTCCGATTCTTCGTACAACTCCTCGCCTGATTCCTCGTCCACTTCCTCGCCAGATTTCTTCATATCCTGTACGAGTTCCGCTAGGTTGGAGGCGAACGTGAGCCAACTCTTTCCCGTCTCGGTCAGTTTCCCCCTTCTATCGTATGAGCGCGTTACAAACATCTCCATGGCGACCACAGTCTCGATGACATCCCTCTTTTTAGCCATAAACCACTCGCGGTGTTGTTTGGGGCAAGTGTCACACTTGTAAACCTGAAGTTGCCTGTGACCGAGAGCGCCGTGAACGAGCTTTTCGGCCCTGAATGCGCCAAGAAATCCCTCCGTTTCGTAGATGACCCTCGTCTTGTACTTGTTGCAGTTCCCTCCATGCTTCAGTCTCGTCTCTGCCTTATCAGCTTCCGTCCAGCCAATCTTGAAATATCCACCACCCAGGTACATGTGCTCGAGAACATAGAGGAGTCCTGTTTTCAGCTCATTGCCTGCCAATGGCTTGCTCGCCTCCTTAAAAAGCTTCGCGCTGTCTCTTGGTGTTATATTTCGGCCGACCCAGCCAAGTCCCGCGACTCCTCGAGGTGAGTGTCCCATCATTGACTCGTCGTCGCGGATGTTGCTCTCTGGGATGCCGCTCGTGAGCTTCTTCCGAGGAGTGGAGAGACCCATGGTGGAGATGCCGTTTGTAAGCTCCTCCACGGGTTCGGTCGGTGTAGTCTTCGGCTTCGATGATGTGTAAGATGTATCGGACGCGCCAGTTGTACCGTTTGAAAAACAAACATTCGAATTCTGAATATTGAATTGAAAATGAATAGAAGGAGGAGTTGGCTGGCCCACGCATCTACTGTCGCGGGATAAGGGCGTCTGAGTGGCTGGTGGAGAGACGGGCGTGGCGCGTGTTTTCCACTCCAGTAACTCTTTGCTCGCAGTTTTGTAATGAATGGGGCAATGCGCGCTTTGGAAGAGCTCCTGCAAGAGCTCGAGACAATCCTCGCTCCCTGGCGACAATTCCTTCCGGAGAAGCTGATGGTAAAGAAACTTGGCAGAAGCTGCATCTTTGCTGTCTTTCCGGCATCTCAGGGTGCTCTGGCATCTGCCCGAGCATTTCTTGAACTTCCATTGCGGAGGAACGCAAGGAGAAGGGCCCAGAAGGAGGGAAGAAAGTGCGCTGTAATTGGCAGACTTGGAAGCCATGGTGGGAAATGATATTGAGGCAGAATCTAATCAAAGAGGAAAATCTCGGTGCTCTGAACGGAAGAACAATTTTCGCCATCTACAATAGCGCGGCCAACAGTTAAATCCAGATTCGGGTTCTCGTTGAAGAAAAGTCTCTAACCGCAATTGGTGTGACGATGCAGCTGCTTATGCTGTTGGTTCCTCCTGCATTTCGATCCAGGGGTCGCCCATGTGAACTTCCCGTTCCGGCCTTCCGACGACAAGG
>WIGM01000642.1:4912-25730 GCA_014235935.1 Colletotrichum musicola | reverse complement strand
CTTCGGACATCATCATCCAAGTTAATGAAATGCTCCGAGAGAAACACCCCAGACCCAGCCGCGCCGCGCCCTGCCCTGCCCTGGATATCTCGGGCACAATTTGCGTCGACCGGGGCCAAACATCAGACAAAAACTCCCCGGCGCACATTCCTTGACCTTGCAAGTTGCCCACCTCCGCCGGACTGCAGACTGCAGACTGCAGACTGGGGCTAGGCAGGGGAGGCCACGGGCAGACAAGCAGACAATAACGCTCGCTCGCCATGCCATGCCAGATGGGCCGGTCGCCCGTTCTCCTCTACCAATGTCACTTGCCTCTAGAAATAACAGGAAACAGGCATCTCGGTGCATGCACCTCCCCGGCACCTCGTCTCCAAGCAGGCCGATTTGTGCAATTTCCAGACCTTCTGGACAGTGTGGTCTGAATCGTGCGCCAGCACCTTCACCCCCAACTTTCCCCACCTCACCTGAATTCCTAACAGACCTCACCACTCGGCCGAGTACTGAATTATCTGCGAGACAAGGGGTCTGCCCGGCTCGCATCCTGCCATCAATCAAAACCGCTGCGTCGCCCGCCACCACCCACCGTCACCATTGACCACCACGCCCGCACCCGTACCCGCGCCCGCGGCCGGGCAGCCCGCTGGAGCCTGGCAACAAGACAGGAAGACAGCTGACGGACGGAGGGGAAGGAGAATGAGCGAGAGGAGGAAATGAAGATGGAGAGCAACGACTTCTCTTCCGAGCCCTGCTCATGGAACCAACGGGACCGTGTCAAACTTGTCGTCCCATCTTTTCTCCGGATGGCTTTTTTCCCGACCCGCGGCACAACAAGTCGCAGCCTGTGACGATCGCCGCCAAGGCTCGCTCCTTGCCTGTCTTCCAATCTGCCTTCGACGTTCCAGACGTTCCCCGTCGTCCGAATGTCTAACATGGCATTCTACGCGACACGCCCGACCACTCTCGAGTCCGAAGAATGGAGAATCCCGATGATACCTCGCCCTCTCCACTTGCAACGCGGGGTCCTCTTATTTTCCTTCGCCGTCCTATGGTCTATTTATTTGAACGGGGTTTCCCCCCCCCCCCCCCCCCCCCTTCCTAGCTCCTCCTTTCCGGCAAAAACATCACCCATGTCGACCGCAACAGACCTCCGAGCGCTACTCTGCTGAAGCAGCTACCAGCATCGAGGGTAACACCATAGGGGACGGAAACAGATGCATCTCCCCCGTTCAGATGAACGCCTCGCCTTTAGCTATCCCGACTTGACGACCTCTCCACTTGCACCGCACAGCAACTCGATAATACGATGAGACTCCATCATCCCATAGACCGAATGTGATCACGCCGGGGCCATGATTTGCTACATATCCGTACAACAGTATCCGTACAACACTTTCTCTAGCCAGTTTTCGCACCCGCCACAGGGGCGTACAGTCAGCAGCATATCGATTCTGTCCTGCAATCGCGTCGGAGTGGCATAAGATGTCTGATTCCCCCGGCGGGTTTCTGATCCCTCCTCGTCACCATCGGGGTCGTCGCCCTCTTGCTTCGTTCTCGGCTGACCGCCATTGTCACTGACTCGGGCGTAAGGCCGGGGCCCCAGTCGTTGCCCGCCTCTGCCGAAGAATATCGCGGCCTGCCGTTCCCGGCGCTTTTGTGCACTATTGCGTGCGTTTCTGCGCGATGCTTACCCGCGGTTGTCGCACCTCAAGATTCTAGTCGTCCAGACTGAGAAGGGCTACTAGGGTGGGCAGGACCCTGATGCATGATCGGGAAGCGACAGGCTTGCTCGGGAATATCTTCGTTTGCCACGGGCCTCTTTGCGATCCCTCGTAGTCGTCACCCATACCTGCGCACGCGACCAGGTCTAGCGACATCGCAGACAAATTCATGCATCGTCCCAAGCAAGCCAGCCGGAGATTTTCGCGCCTCCCAGCAGCCGTCAAGACCTGGGACCAGACGTCTGAATCCCTTTCGTCAGATCGGACGCTCTCTTAGCGGAACGGGACGGGGGCCTGCGCAACCACTGCGCATGGCATTTCTGGGCCGCGGTGCATGAACTGTTGGAGGGCATGTCGTGCCAACGGTGTCACAGAAGTCTCCCAAACTCTCGTTGCAAGGCGCTAGGGTCTTGCGACGTCGCTAACACCAGTTACCGCGATGTCAGAATACCACCGTACGGGCGACGCTACCGCAAATGGTGCTCGCCTATTAGTCCGCAATGGTACCAGCCAGCTGGGAGCATGGTCAGTCTGACAAGACCCTGTTTACCTGCCGTATCATGCTGCAGATCGCTCGAGAGCTCCCCGAGGCCTCTGCTCTGTTCGCTTTGCTCGACTCGGGGCACTCGAGGACTGTGTGTGAGACGATGCTCGACGCCTCGCGAACGGCAGCTTAAATGGCCTACATCCGTACGCGTCATGTAGTACAATTCTCAATACCTCGACAAGATAGCACGAGAGGGATTCCCACCACGATTCCCACCGCAGGCAGCGGGAGAGGGGCTCAACGATGAGCACCGGCTGCCATCCTTGCAGGATTGGTTGGCTGAAAAGATGGGACGAAATTTAAAATTGAGAGGCAGGGGCCCTGGGCAGTCTGGTACCGAATGTGGCCCCGTGTCTGGCTCCAGGGTGTTTGGGCCGATCGTCATGCCTGCTGTCCTGCAGCGGAACCCTCAGTCCCGGTGCCCTATATCTGATCTCTCCCTGGCGATAATACCCGGGTTGGCCAGATTCGGCAGAGTCTGCAACGGTTGGCCACATGGGGGACTGGGCGTCAGGTCGGAGCAACACCACGTCCGCGAATGTTGACAGAGCAGCTGTCAGAGTGAAGCTGGAAAAGTGCGTTGGCCATGACGGCTCGCTCATTCAACGCGCCCGACAAGCTCGATATGAGTCTCCCAAGTCAGTTTCTATTTACATTCAGCTCGTGCCTTACCATTACCCAGATGCGGTGCATCCGGAACGGGTCTCCCCGCCGTGGACAGTCGGCGACCCCGTCGATTAGCATGCTCCAACCCCAACGGCTCAACTGTCGTTCCGAACGCGTCGACCTTCGTCAAACTCTCCCAGGTTGTTGATCTACACTATTCGCGGGGCGGCGGGGGAAAGGAGCGTACGACTTGACATGTTGCATGTGTCATTCACTGTGGCACTCCCGGCGGTTATGCCGAGTTCCTAAAATTTCCACGAGACTTTTCGGCGCTACTAACACGAGCCGAGGCCCGCAGCCTGGGTCGTCTTCTCCGGCCAGGAATTGGCGACGCGGGCGAGCGAGATCTTCAAGCTTAACCGGCATCTTGACAAGGACTCGGCCGCGCGGGATGGAGACATGACGCACACCCGACCTCACCAGCGTCTAGACTCTCGCCCACCCAGGAAGAAGGCCGCAAGGCCGTGATGCGCGCAGCGCTGGGTGGCGGACGCCCAGTTTAAGTTGTTATTGGCCTCTCGCCGAGTTGCCCAGACAGGATCAGGAACAGGCGGCGGCCCTTGCCCGGGGCCATCCCAATCCCATCATCTCGTCCCGATTCCCATTCCATCAAAACCAAGGTCATCACATCAACCAAGGGTCTTTCAGAGACTCATCAGTGTCTCTCTCTGGCTTTTCACTCTCTGGGCCACTCGGTGATTATCATCCCGCGCGCATTGGCAGTGGGGTCGTTACGAAGGCCTGCGACGGCCCCACCAACCTGACGAGCGCATCTGATTCTGATGAGCTGGCTGCATGTGGCCGGCCGCACATACGCTCGGCGTGGAGTTCTGACAGACATCAGACGAACATTTGGGGGCCCTGTCCCAGGCCACAGCGCAGCAGATTCCCACCACCCGAGCCGCTCGCTACGCACTTCCCATGTTGAAGCCTTCGCACTCGCAGCTAGGCTGAGCTAAGCTAGGCACTGTGTAGTGTACGCCGCGTTGGACAGAAGATGCGTGTGGTGTGGCCTGGCCTGGCCTGGCCTCGACGACAAACCGCCAACCGACCCTTGTCAGATGCGCAACGGTACGGATACCGCCTGCGGCCTGCACGCACAAGACTGGACATTGCTGTGCCGTGTGCATGTGCGAGTGTGTGTGTGTGTGTGTGTGTGTGTGTGTGTGCGCGGGTGCGGGTGCGGCTTCTGGGATTCTGGAGACTCGCAAGTTGCAGCCCGACTGGTTGGCATTGGCGCCCTGCCTCGATGGTCATGGCCGTGGCCATGCTGCCATACGGATACCATACCATGCATACCCCTCTTTGGGTTCATCCCATGCCCTGGCAGCGCAAAATGACGCGCCCCGTTCGGACAAGCCATCCCCTCATGATCGTTCGCAAGGTTGCCATATCGGATCAAATGGGCCAATTTGCGGATCACCAAAGGATCTTGTGCTGCCACGGATATACGAACGACCGTGGGTCGCGCGGCTTCCCGGCAGCCGGAACGCACGTTGCCAGCAATATCGTGAATCAAGCTGTGTTCCAACGATGTCGCCCTCTCCACGGCGGTCAATGCGATACGTATCGTACTACGCGCAAACCCACGGGAACGGGCCATCATATGTCAATATGCCTCCAACAAGCGCACTACGACCCTACAACCCTACAACCTTCGGGATGACGACTGCATTCGAGTGATCCTGATCATTTCCTTTGCCGCCGCTCACCGGCCATGGACTTTGCTTTGCTCGTCATCATTGGACTGCAAGGAGCCACTTGGTTCAACACCAGGCGGAAACTGGAAGACCCGGTGTCGTCGTGATTCGAGTCTCTCCAAAAGCCAACGGGGCGTGTTCCGACTGCGGTACATTCTTCTACCTGCCAGCCGAGAAGTCAGGCCATGGTGCTCTCACTCACTCATGCTAGTTAATTATGCTTGATGACGTTCTACTGTAGCTTATCTGGGCAAATTACCCGGGCGGGACATCATCACGACGGCGAAACTAACTACCTTGACGACGAGGCTGAAGTTCCGCCTCGCGACAATTCTCACCGGGCTGCCATGACGTAGCTTAACCCCAGCGCCACAATCACAATGTGGCTACCTTTCTTCAGTGGCAGGTCACTGAGCACTCTGTATCTTGATATTGCGCGTAGCCATGGCTGTGGCGCTTTGCACGAGGCGCAATGAGATCTGCCGCTAGACACCAGTCATCTATCAGATGGCGCGTGAGCCTCCCCGCCGTTTGTCTTAGCGTCCAAGCCGAGGCGCCAGGGCAGTCTGCCAGAGTAAAGACACTAATGAAGAGCTTATTAGTACACTACGATCCTAAGTGTCAATGTTGCGTATTCAAGCCAAGACAGGCTCGGGCCCGAGCGACAGGGAAACTATTGCGCCTCTCGGCCTGGTGTCAGATAGTCCGAGTGCCGCTTAACCTCAACACCAACACGAGGCGGCTTGCGTTGCTAGTTTCCATACCGTGATTTGACTTCGGATCCGGCATAGCAGTCAATTTCGCGGTTGCTTAATATCGGAGAGAAAAGGGGGAGATTTCAATCTCCGCTCCCGTGCGAGGCTGCTCCCGGCCGTCATCCCGCTCTTTGCCTTCGATAGTCTCGGACCTAGAACGCGCAGGAGGCATTGGGGCTATTTCATCGCTGGCAGTGTTCCAGCAGGACGCCAACGGACATGTCTTCTCTCTTGTCCGCGCCGGACGTTAATCTACGAGCTGTTACGCCAACTCCCCCGACAACAGGCAGACGGACGGACGCCTCCGCCATCGAAGGTTGCCAAATTACACCGAGACGTACGAGTACCTCCTTCGACCACTCACTCCCACGGCCACCGGCGACGAAAGCATGACGCCAGAGATAACACCGCGCGGGGAAGAAGACTGGTCTAGACAGATCTACTATTCGACTCCGAGCCATGGGGCCGTACAAATCCCGCCGAGATCCAGCTCCGGCGCAGCGGCCCCTTCTCCCTTCTCGCGCGAAGCCGCCTCACGTCCCCCAATCTCCCGCTTTTTAGCCCACCGCGGCGGGGTCGCTGTGTCACCCAGAGAGAGACGGGCAAACGGGTTCGAGCCAAGTGAGAACGAGAGCATAGGGAAAGAAAAGTCTCCGTAGCACATGCCCCTTCCCTCTTTCGTGCAACGCGAGGCTGCCGGACCGGACTCGCTTATCGAGTCCCAGTAGATTGCGGTCATGTCGTGGCACGGAGACCAGACGAAGAGGGGGGCGTGGGATGTACGTTCTCTGTTCACGAGCTCCGAATGGAGAAAGGCACGTCGAGAGCTGGATCGTGAGAGGGCGTTGACTCTGCGCACCCCCAACCCCCGACTCCATCCTCCTTCGCTCGCAAAGGCTGAGAATGCACGGGTTCGGATCTCGAGACGCATTATTTCCCGTAGTCGTTCGGGGACTCGGGGGCTTCATCCGCGGTAGGCTTCTTTCGAGGCCCGAGCCCCTCTGAAGCCTTCTTCGCCGAGTACCGTGGCGTGGACTAGAATAAGAGAGGGGAGGGAAACACAAAGACAAGACGAAGAGAAAGCCGGAGAAAGCTAGAGGTCTAGTCATCGGCCTGTGGTTTCTGACAACTGGGTTCGAAACTCCTCACTCCTCTCCCGTTCGTTCACAATGCTAACGGGAACTGCAGCAGCAGCGGGCTAACAAAGCGCGGAAGGCAACCTACATTGGCTCTCAGTCCTCCGACACACCCCCTCTCTCTCACCCTGTGTTCTGGGAGAGGAAAGTAGATAGCCGCTTGCCGAACTCTCGGAAGCGGGTTTTGTTTCGCAAGGGGGTGGTGTGTGAGAGAGAGCATGGGAGAGACATAAAGGCAACTTGCTGATTCCTGAGTCGGGTGGGTAACCAGAGTTCCGAGCACGTAGATGTGTATGCCTGCGGGTAGCCGTCGTGGGCGGCCCGAGCAGAGCAGAGGCAAGAACAGGTCCGGCGAGTGCTAGAGAGACGGGGAGCGGTGAGTGGCGGAAGTGCGTATGGAAAAAGACTGCAAGGCTTCTAGCATTCGTTGGGGGTGAAATGTGTAGACCGAGAGACAGAGAGAGATAAACACGTAGATAGGAAGAGGAATGCTCATTTGTTTTAAAAATGCCTAACTTGGTAGAGGAATATATACATACCAAGGTATTCTAACCTTCTATTTGGTTTGGTATAAACGCTTGAAAAGCTTGAGACAGGCAATGGGACACGATATTTCGAGTCTGGAGGTCTTTTTTTTTTCCTGCCGGGTCGAGTTTTCGTCGTTTTGCATCCTCTTTTGCGACATGTCAAGCCTTCTTTTCTTCCCTTTCCCCCTCTCTTTTCTTCATCAGTACATCCAAACGTCAAGTGATGGAGATCCGCAAAATGCTCGCGCCAGACCCAAATCATGACGAAGACCCCGGAAGAAGGGGTTGCTACTATGGCCTCGGCCCCGTTGAACCCTTTTGACAAAAGCTGCGTCCAGCGTGTGCGCGTGTGGTGCATGTATCCCGCCCCTGTATTAACCTCATATCGTTCCCATGGGCCATGACGAAACGTGACAAGCGCCGACGTGCCGAGGCCACACTATATCTGCAACGGAGGCCGCGTCGCTGATACTCCTGTGCTTGTGGAATGGATCTTTGGTTGCTTTTTACCATCAAATCTTTGTTACCTACTTCCATCTTTCACTTTGGCAGCTCCAGAAAGCAGGTTCAGCAGCCCACGACAATTCGAGCAGATAAGGGCACTGTTCAGAGAAACATATTTCGATTTTTAGTCCTACTTTGTCACGAGGAGAGTGGCCCATGATACCGGACGGAAGTAAGAGTCTCAGAGACTTGAGGCAGGGTATTGGATATGCCGAGGCGGGACGCTCCAGCTCAAGTCACGACGGGAAACGATCAAGTGTCTCAAACAGAGTACCATTGCACCCGTAACAGACTACCAAAAAAGAAAGGAGGGAGCTACATAGTATGCTAGAGGAAAAAAAGCTCCATGACAGACGCATGACATACTCTCCCGCAGGGGGGAACGCGGACAAACACACCGACACAAACTGTCTTGGGGACACCTTCCCGTCCCTCCCGCGTATCCGAAACAACATTCGACGGAAAAGCAGCATTTGAACTCCGATGAAAAAAGAACGCCGACTTGGACCGAGAACGTTGCGCGCTCCGCCGTACCGCTCGCGCTTGCTTGACACATACTTGTTCATTTCCGTAACGGTCCCGGTGATGATAATGATGGTGGATAAGATGAGTAATACAAACATACACAAAAACGAGACGCACGCTACATCACGATGCCGCTACAAACTTCTTTTTACAAACGGCTCTCGATGGGAGGGTAGGGCTCCGCGCCGGGCCACTGGGAATCGGGCCAGACGAGCCGGATGGCCTCCCAGATGTGACTATGGGGGGACAAACGTCAGTTACACCGCGTCACCGAGGAACGGTTCCAGGGCCAGGGGTGGGGAGGAAAGCGGACGAAAGTCGCACGGCGTCGGGGGGCACCGCGCCGTGGACGGGGGAAGGGGAGGCTTGGTGGAATGGGACCGTCCTCAAGAAGCGAGGGAAATGGGAGGACAGAGCAGGGGGGCGCATAGACGCTGACTTACCTGACGTGGAGGATCTCCAGCCCGTCCTTGACCTCCTGCGGGAGATCTTTCGCGTCCTTCCGATTCTGCGCGGGGAGTAGCACCGTCTTGACACCCGCTCGGAGGGCGCCGATGAGCTTCTCCTTGATGCCTCCGACGGCCGTCACACGGCCCCGCAAGGATATTTCACCCTGTGTCGCAAGAGAGATGTCGTGTCAGTGAACAGCTCGACAGGGGGTTAGGATGTAGCAGAGGTACTTACGGTCATGGCCATGGTGGGCGGTACGGGCTTGCCGGAGAAGAGAGAGATGAGTGCGATGGCCTGCGCGATGCCACTGCTGGGTCCGTCCTTGGGAATCGATCCCGAAGGGCAGTGGACGTGGATGCTGCGCTCCTTCATGATGTTGGTCGTCGGCTCGGCGGTCAGCCCCAGCTCGTAGGCGTGCGCCTTGACCCAGGTGAGGGCGACCTCGACGCTCTCCTTGAGGACGTCTCCCAGCTTGCCGGTGAGCTGCACGCTGCCGTTGCCGGGCATGTCGGCAACCTCGATGAACAGGATGCTGCCGTTGCCGCCCGAGCTGTACGCCACCAGACCGGTCACAATGCCAGGCCGGCTCGTCTTCTCGGCAATCTCCTCCTCGAACCGCTCGCTACCGAGAATGTTCTCGATGTCCTCGACCGTCAGCCGCGACTTGTAGGTCTCGAGTTGTCCCCCGTCCTTGGCCTCGGCGAACTCGACTGCCTTGGCACGGCAGACGGAGCCAATTTCGCGTTCCAGGTTGCGAACCCCTGACTCACGGGTGTATGCCTCGATAATCTTAGACACCACCTCCTTGTCAAAGCTAACCTGGTCTTCCGAGAGACCGTTGACCCGGATCTGCTTGGGCACAAGGTGCTGCATCGCGATGTGACGTTTTTCAAGCGTCGTGTAGCCCGGCAGATAAATGGTCTCCATTCGGTCGAGAAGGGGCGCTGGGATGGTGTTCAGGTCGTTGGCGGTGGCAATGAACAGCACCTTGCTTAGGTCGATGGGCAGGCCGACGTAGTGATCCGTGAACGAGTTGTTCTGTTCGGGGTCAAGCACCTCGAGCATGGCTGCCGAGGGGTCGCCGTGGAAGTTGGACATGCCCAACTTGTCAATCTCGTCCAACAAGAACACAGGATTCGCCACGCCGACCTTTCTGAGGCCCTGGACGATGAGGCCAGGCATGGCCGCCACATATGTCCGTCGGTGGCCACGAATCTCGGCCTCGTCTCTGACACCGCCTAGCGAGATCCTGTGGAATTTCCTTCCCAGAGCCGTGGCCACAGACCTGGCCAGACTCGTCTTGCCCACACCCGGTGGTCCGGCCAGCAGCATGATAGGCGACTTGTCAACCATCCGCTTGGAACGCAGGACCTCGACCTTTGTGTGAGCCAATTTTGCCCTTTCTTCCTTGTCCGAATCACCTCCGTCCTCATTCGCTTCAGACTCTTTATCCGACTCTGGTGCAACCGCCTCTTGCTCGGCCTTCTTGATCTGGGCATCTACGTCGTCGTTGACGGACTGCTTCAGCCGCAGCACAGCCAGGTATTCTACTAGGCGCTTCTTGACCTTGTCGAGGCCGTAGTGGTCTTCGTCAAGTTGCTTGCGGGCTCTCGCGAGCGTATCGGGCCCCAATCTGTCGTCCGTCGTCGCGGTCCAGGGGATCTCCGAGAGCACGTCGAGCCATGTCCTCGTAACTTGATACTCTTGGTTTCCGGGCATCATCTTCTTCAGCCTCCTCAATTCCCTATCGGCCATCTTTGCGGCCTCGGGCGGTAGCTGGGCCTTATCCAACTTCTTCTTCAGCTCCTCCAATTCATTAGGTTCCTGATCGTCGTCCTGGCCGGTGTGAACGCCGTTCGGGCCAGGCGGAAACATGGTATTCGGGGGCATCGGGATGCCGTTCGGACCGCCGCGGTTTGACCGATCGTTGAGCTTGTCGAGAAGCTGGACAGGTACGCTGGTGAAGGTCGTGATCTTGAAGTTGTTCTTAATGCCTCCCACCTGACGATCCAGCAGCTCAATGACCTTAGCCAAGCGGACCTTGACGTCCAGGGCGGCCAGGACCTCCAGCTTTTCCTCGTACGAAGCCTCGACTATGTTGGCCATGAAGTCGGCTAGCGATCCGGCGTCTTTGAGGACCTTCTTGTTGATGAACATCTCGAGCCGTCGGGTCAGCAGTGGCGACAGGCCCGGTGGGCTATCGGGACTTCTGGGAAGGAGGGCGGATATGCGGAGGATGGTGACGAGCTCTCGCGATCTCAGCTTCAGCAGCTGGAACAGCTCTTGCAGTTGGGCATCGATTGTCGCTGCGACGGACGTTAGCCATTCGACTGGATCAGCAGTTACCGAATCGGGTTGACTGACTTTCATCGTAAAAGTACTTGACCTTGGCCTCGAAGTGCGGCCTCTCCTGTGTGACCTTTTCGACGCGGACTCTTGTAACTCCTTCGACGCGAAGGGCGAACTCGGCGGTCCCCCTCCCCTCGATGCCGGTGATGCGGGCAGCGACGCCGTAGTTGTAGAGATCGGCCTTGCGAGCGTTGCCCGGATCGACCTCCTTGATGAGGGTCTCGTCTACCACATCGGCATCCTGGATGAGGAGCTGGCCGTTGGTGCCGACGAACGGTGAGGACACCGGGACGCAGGCGATGGGGATGGAGTCGATGCGCTCGTTCGGGGCGGCGGAGGCCGCGCGGGTGTAGACGTTGGCGAGGAGGGCCGGGATGTCGGGACGGGCAGCGGTCACTGGGATGCGCTGGGTGACGCCCGGCAGGAGTACGGTGCCGCGGGCGAGGGGGATGACGGGGAGCGTTTTGGTTTGGGATCGCGCCATGGGAGAGTCGAAAAGGGGCGGCCGATAGGGGATCTCGTGATGGTGTTGTGTGGTGGTTTATGCGTGGCGACGTTCGGTGATGATAGAGTGGCGCGGCGATTGGTTATATCAACGTGGGCGACAAGGTGTACGAAGAAGGCGGGAGAAGAAGCTGGCTAAATGAAGAAAACAGACGATTGGCGTGTCGGGGTTCGGAATGGCGGTGGAAAGAGGGATGAGGAGGAATAGGACGAGAGTTTGGGTTTTGATGGTTGGTTGCCAGGATTGGATGGGTTGATGTCAGAAGCCTTGGGATCCGGGGAGAGGAGAAAGCTCCCCGGTCGCGGCAGCGGTCCAAAGTCTCCAGACCAGGTGCATCTCAGCGCAGCGAACAGTGGGTTTGGGTGGTGTGGTCACCCAGTCACAGCGGGCCAGTAGGCTGTCGTGGGAGACGTACTAGGGGGTGTTGCGGGACCCTCCACAGCCGAGGCTATTTCGTGGTGAACGGGACGACACAACCGCCACACCGGGCACCGGACGACAGAAGGTCGTGGAAGACTGTCGATTCAGACGGCTAGATGCAACTTCATGCGATGCGTCAAAGACTCGAAACTCTAGTGTTGCCTTGGGGCGCATCTACGAATCTTGGGAGACTTGAGGCGCGGCTAGATGAAGATGGCGGGCTCCCTGCTCCCTGAAAGAGATCGGGGTGCATTTCATTGTCTAAGCCTAAGCCGTATCAGCCGAATTTCCAGTACAACCCCATAATACCATCCGCGAACTCCTGACACGAACCATTGGCATGCCAACAGAGCAACCGCCAGCTCGCCGTTGAAGGTGGTGTTTGTTCCAATGCAAGAAAGTGGCCTGGGGGGGCGGTTTAACCTCCAAGCCTCCAGGGGTCCATCCATCGTTGCCGGCAGCTGACAAGTGAACGGACGGGATCGATTCCCGAAAACCGGGACTCCGAAGCACGGACCATCAGCTATATTATGTAATCAATTTCGAACCCCACCATGTGCCTGTCCACCCAGCGGAATGTGAACGCGGGGCAGCACCCAGTGAAGTGGCAGTGGCTTCCAGGCGGGCCACAGCACTGGGCCACCCACCCACCACCACGCTCGCTGCATCAGGCAGCGATCCATTAAACTCGTCGCGTCTTCCAGGCAAAAAGACGCGTTCCCCGTTAAACCACCACCAAGCATACGCATCATCATTACCAAGAAAATTCCGCTCCTTCTCTCCCCCCCCTCTTCCCCCACGCCCATATTTCACGCCAAGAAGCCACACAAACCACAATCATAATGTGTACGTCTTGATATCCTTAGGCAAACGATGTAGTGTGGGTACAAACAGAAGCTAACGAGCAACAGCTGCGTACGGCGGCTACTCGAAAACATCATACGGAGCCCAGGGCGGCGAGGACGGCGGCGGTTTCGTCTACGGCGGCTCACAGCAGCAGGGCAGCCAAGGAGGCGGCAAGGTATGGTTGCAATCTGTAACGACGCGCTTCATGTATCAGTCTGATTAACCCGACGCGTGACAAACAGTCCTACGGCGAAGACTCCCTCCGCCCCGTGACGATCAAGCAAATTATCGACGCCGAAGAAGCCTACCCCGGCGCCGACTTCCGCATCGACGGGAACGCAGTCACACAAGTTCGTTCCTCCCCAAACTCTCTCCAGAATTCTCCTGCAAACAAGAAACAAAAGACCGCAAGAAACTAACCGCTGCCCCCACCACCGCCAGGTAACCTTCGTCGCCCAGATCCGCCAAATCTCCCCCCAACCAACAAACATCACCCTCAAGCTCGACGACGGCACCGGCCTCATCGAGGTCAAGAAGTGGGTCGACACGGACAAGAAGGACGACGCCGACAGCAACCTCGAGCTCGAGGGCCACGTCCGCGTCTGGGGCCGCCTCAAGTCCTTCAACGGCAAGCGCCACGTCGGAGCCCACTTCATCCGCCCCGTCACCGACTTCAACGAGGTCAACTACCACCTCCTCGAGGCCACCTACGTCCACCTGTACTTCACCCAGGGGCCCCCCGGCGGTAACGCAGCAAACGGTGGCGGTGCGGGCGCCGGGGGAGACAGCATGTTCGTCGACGGCAACGACAGCTACGGCGGCGGCGGCGCGGGCCAGGCGGGCGGAAACTCGGCGCACGCCGGCAAGCTGAGGGGCTGCTCCCCCAACGCCCAGAAGATGTTCAACTTCATCAACAACTCCCCCGGCGGCAACGAGGGCGTGCACATCAACCAGATCGCCACCCAGGCCGGCATGAGCGTGCGCGAGGTCGTCAGCGCCTCGGACGAGCTGCTCGGACAGGGCCTGATCTACACCACCATCGACGACGAGACCTGGGCCATTTTGGACTACTAGTTCGACTTGTTTCCAGATGGACGGTGCGGCTAGGTGCGGAAGAGGTGTTGCGGGGGAAAATCCAGCGTCGATAAGGACAAAAGGTTTGAAGGCACGTGTTTTGGAGCGGCGTTGGATCGCCGGACTGCCCAAGTCCACACGGAGAGCCGAGAAAGGGCTTGCTTATATCCCCATCATGACAAAAAGCGGAAAGGAACGGAGGCGAAACGCGGAGGCCTCGTCGAGTCCCCCTGTCATATGAATGAAATGAGTGCATTGGTCGGTATTCTAATGAATGGCTATAGCTAGTGGGAAGTAACAAAGCAAACCGAAACCATGTAGAAAAAAATCCGTAAAACCTCACATCGTTCACTACCCTGCCCCAAAGAGCAACTCGAAATCTCCAAAAACTTGCGCCGATGTTGTTATCGGGCTTCCCCGCCAGGGTATGTTGAATACTTGAGCGTAGGTCAGCATCAGACACAGGCGCAGCAAGCCTGGAAGGGCATAGGTGAAGCAGAATCGCCAAGCAAACGTCTCCCGCTCCTCAGAACCTTTGATCAGTCTCTCACAAACAAAACATCACGTCACTTGTTCCAGGTCAAGGGAAGGTGACTGACGAGCCTCGCAACACACACTCAAAAACCATCAGGCCCGAACTGCCTCTTTCAAGGCGGCATTGACTTGCATCTTGATGTTGCTCGAGACGACGGCAGAGTAGATGCCGGTCTTGCGCGGAACCGGCTCGCGGACCATGATGAAGAGGCTGACGGAAGTGCCCCCGCCGGTCAAGCGGATTTCACGCTTGAACTCGAAGCCGAACTTGCGGTAGTAGGCGTTGTTGGACAGAGAGCTGGACTCGAGGTAAACGGCGCGGTTCTCTCCGTCGGCCTGCGCTTGTCAGCCAATGCGAGATGGAGGTTGTAGCAGGCAGCGTTGAAAGACTGTGACGCACCTTGTCAATCATGTGACTGAGCAGCTTCCGCGCATACCCCTTGCCTCGAGCGTTGGGCTTGGTCCCTAGATAGACCAGGTAGTAGCAGTCATTGTCCCTTTCGCCCATGACCTCGGCCTTGGTGTCGTGCAACAGAGGCAGTAGCTCGTCGTAGTATCGCCGCCTGCCCTCCGCGGTGAGCTGGTAGTTGAGCCGCCACATACCGCTGCGGAGGTTGGTCCACCAATCGTCAGCATCCTTCCCTGGAGGCATCCTGTATGTATCCGTCTAATGTTAGCTCATAGTTGCCATCAAAGGTGCGTCGGCGAATAGCTCTGAAAACACAGAAGCGATTGGGCAGTGTCGGTGAATGAATTGACAGGGAGCTTGCACAAGTTTGTACTCACCAGAGAGCAACAGCATCGTGGTCAGGCCCGATGGTGGTGACGATGCCGTTGTAGCAATGGGCGGCTGCTATGTAAGTCATGATGTCGACATGAAGCTTCCACTTCTGCTCGGCCGAGTAGTTGGCCATGTCATCGGCGTCGAGGAGGTACTGGCTAAGATCATCAGCAGCAAAGGAATGGGCCAGCGAGAGGCCGGCCTCCTTGCACTCCGATATGCCAATGACACGCACGGTATCCTCCCACTTCGGGGGGACGAGAGAGCGTTTGAGTTCGACAAGAGTGACGCTTTTGCTTACGTGCTCCATGACGGGCTTCTCAGATAGCCTGTCCTGTTCACGAATCTACATGAGCTTAGCATGATAGTTGCAAGATCCGAGTTGCCGTAGTGAAGTTGAGGTCCACGCCCAGCAAAACCTACTTAAATTCTGTATACTGTCGCCCGTATGTACTCTCGAGAGTTGCGTTCTCGAGACGGGCATGAATCTGGATGGGTGGCGAAGGCAATTGAGGCTTGTACGGAGGTCAACCGACATCAATAATGATTTGATGGGTCAAATCCTTTGGATGGGTTTGTTGAGATCGAGGGGTGAGGGTGGAGGTGTCAGCGAGACGTGGGAGACAACGGCGCCTTCACGATTTGAGATGAATGTGAACGATATGGTGGTAATGGGACTGATGGATGACGGCGTCAAGCAGGACTTCAGCTGAAGATGTGTAGTAGAGAAGATCTAATAGGTCTTGAATAGAGCTGTGTGGTTGACCGGAGTCGAGACGAGTGAGTAGCAGTCTAGCAACGAGGCACAGCACGCGGCTGTGATCTTGTCCAGAGATCTGCCCCCAGGAACTTGGGGCCTTCAAGACTAGGAACTCTCGATGCAGCAAGGAGTTCGATGCCTATCCTTGTCTAGGTGGAACCCAGATGAACTGTTCAAAGAGATCCTATCCAGAGTGTGTGGTAACAGAAGGAAGAGAGGAGAGAAGCAAAGGTCAAGTACTGGCAAAGAGTGGAGAGGAAAGAGGATTATGTACTCGGGGGTGTCACTAGATATGAAAGGGCGGAGGCGATGAGACGGAAGGGAGAGTAAGACAGAGGCCCGGGGCGATTGGGAGGCGGAGGGGGTTGGCGGTATGAGGAGGTTCTGCGCGGGATGCAGCTGCAGATAGCTGGGATTGGGGGCAAGGCTCGGATGGCGGACGTCGTGGTGAGCGGGATGTTGAGAAGAGCGGGACAGCCGGAGGATCGCACCGTTGCTGTGCATCTGCGCCGTGCAACCGTGTCTGCGTTGGAGACCTGGGAATGTTTGCTGGTATCTACTACTGACCATGAAGCGGGTATGACGAGAACGGCTGATCGGCTTATCACTGTATCAGCAACGACGCTTTGAGTAGGGCAAGGCCCGCCGCTTGCACCGATAATATGCGGCAGACTTTGCCTTTGGTATCCGGCTTGGCTGGCCTCAACACTAGCCGTAACCATGCTGACGGGATTCGACACTATCGAGATATGCCGTAATGGGAGGCACGAGGACAGCTACAAGCTCATGAGGGGCGAGGGAGGCAGGGATGGATGGCCTTGGTGCCAACTCAGGAGTAGAACGCCGTGGGTATCAGAAGTCGAGCATGTGTCCGCGTGCCGTGCCAGCACTGGTGACTCCCGTCGACAATGGTGTGGACGGGTATGCAGGCTTAGTCTACGCCGTTGGTTCTTAGGGTAAAAGCAAGGCCCGAAGTGGTTGAGCAGCGGCGAATGTCTTGTAACTTGTTGACCGACCACAGGGTGGAGAGAAGGCAGCGGAGCGGTCATCATGCGGGGAAGAGAAGGCCGGCCAGACCCTGTTTCTGGGGACAGGTTGGGATCCTCCGGTCTAGCGTAGGCATGGTTGGTTCTCTACCTAGCTGCCTCCGCATGTTGGATCAACCATGACGGATTCGAACGGGCTGTCCAATGGCAGCGGCAGCATGAGCCAACAACGGCATAGTCGGTTGTGAAACTTGATGCGGCCAAGGCGTCCCACCGTGCCTATCAGCTCCGTCCAGGAGCGACGGACCTCCCGGCGTCGGCGTCCGGACGTGCCGCACCGTTTGCTCCGTACGCCGCTCCAGCGCCAGGCTCTGGTGGATCGAATCAAACGTGCCCAAGCTTCCCCCAACAAAGGATGCCGCTCGACGTGAAATGCAGCCGCTGTCAGGTGATGGCCCTAGGCGCGGCGGAAGCTCTGGGCGGCTGACAGGACATTGGCGAGAGGGATGCTTCCAAGATAAGACCTTGCATCACCGGCGGCATGGGCAGTGTGATAGACCAGGTCGACATCGCAGCTTCACACGTGGGGTGCATACGCCAAGTCCCGAGGCGAGGATCGCCTCCGTTGCCGTGTTGAACGAACGTCGTACTTGTTGGCCCGGCTTTCTCGTTTGCTTGATCTTGTCTCACTGGGGAGAGGAATGTCAGCGGAGGCTCGGGCAACAGCGGGCGTTGGGCAACACTCGTCGTGCAATGGAGTGTAAACATCTGGGAAGTCGGACGCGAGGCGCCTTTCACCCACTAACCCAACGATGAAGGTCTTTTCCTCTCCAGAGCCATCCAGCATGCAGGTCAGGTTGTCACGATCCATCCTCCGGAGCTGGTTTGGATTGATGTCACGGGGGCGGCTGGTGATGGACAGCGTCTGATCTGACCTCCCGAGCATTCCGCTCGGGTCGTGGATAATGCTGGAACCGTGGCCGGTGACACGGCGCTGCTTGGCATGTAGGTCAGCAAAAGTACCTACAACACGATCGAACGTTCAGGCTTCGGATGCGGGACGCCTGTGTTGCCCATCGATGCGAAGAGAAGGAAGAGGAGCATAGGGATTGGCAAGGCGCTCCGGTATGGAATCTGTGGTTTGGAAAAACGTTCGGGTGGTGACTTGGGGGTCGTGAGTGTTGGTTTCTGACAGTCCCACTAGGTGGCATTCCTAGTCGACAGAATGGTAGAAGGAAGCTCAGCCTTGGGTCTGCCTTCCCAATTCTCGACAAGACCTGATGACAAATGAAGGCATCACGTTGAGCCAATCACTCGGGTGAGAATCGTGGAATCCAGTAAGAGGAAGTACCACAATCCTCGGTACGTCCCCTGCAACTTTCCAGATGTGGAAACACCAAAACGCAACTACTACCATGGACGCAACTGCAGCTTTGGCTCTTGACATCTACCGCGGTATGGACATCGTTTTGGACAGCCCCTTTCCCAAGTCTTCCTGGGCTTATGAATCCTAACCGGCGCAGTGCTTTCGTCTCGGGCTTACCGTAGATCGAGTGCCTCAAAGGGTGGCAGCAGTTTCGACATGTTCTAGCGTAAAGCAATCACCAGGCGACAAACTTCAAACGTGCACTCTTCACAACACGTTCCCTTTTGGCGTCATGTCTTCTTGTTCAACGCGGCTCACAGCCCAGCGCCCCGAGTCGTATTCATGTCGATGTAAAAAAGGGGGATATCTAGTTGTTTAAATTAGAGACAGGGGGGGAAACCAAAGCAAAGCAAAGCAACGCATCGCCGGATGCACTTTTGCCGCCGCGTATAAAAGAAAAGCCAAGAAACAAGGACGCCACCTCCAAAAATGCTTTTCAAGCACTCCTCCGCCCCGCGTACACACAAGATGCCAAGTCAATTGAGGGCCCCCTTACATGCGGCGGATCTCCTGCTCGTTGGTGTACTTCTCGAGGCCGGAGTCGAGGCTCTGCCACCACTCGAAGAGCATGGAGTTGCAGATGAGCTTGAACCAGGGGGTGAACTTGAGGGAGGGGTCCTCGAACAGCTTCTTGAGCTCGTCGGCGCTGACGTACTGGGTGGCCTGGACCTCGTTCTTGTTGATGTCGAGGTCGACCTTGGCCTTGATGAAGAGGATGTAGTCGACTGTCGCAAGTTAGCTTTTCTGTATCCTTGTTCCCCTTGAGACGTGAAGGCTCACTCTCGTGCTCCCCCCACTTTCCGTCGCTCGGGGCCTTGTAGTGGATCCTCGTCAGGAAGTGAAAGTCGTCAAAGGGGACCTGGGCGGGGCTGATGCCGAGCTCGTGCTCGAGCTTGCGCTGGGCGGCGCGCTTGACGCCGGCGACCGAGTCCTCGAGGGTGGTGCCCGTCTCGCCGGGGATGCCCAGCGGGTGGGAGCAGCAGGTGTTGGTCCACATGTCGGGGAAGGTGATCTTCTCGGAGGCGCGCTGCTGCAGGAGCAGGCGGTTGGTCTCGGGGTCGAAGAGGAAGACGGAGAAGGCGCGGTGGAGGAGGCCCTTGTCGATGTTGGTCATGAGATGGCCTGCGCGGATGCGAATTACGTTAGTGCTTTGGGTTCTAGGAGGAGGGGCGGCAGTGGCCGAGAGGGAGGGGGAGACGGACAGGCCTTCTTGCTGGCGTTGCCAATGGGCTTGTCGTTCTCGTCCAGGACGATGCAGACCTCGTCCATGAGGCGAATCTGCTCGGCATCGTGGCCGGACAGAGCCTCGGTGCTGGTGTCGATGTCGGGGAACAGACGGAGGATCGACTCGGCCGTGATGGCCTCGGTGGCAGTAGTAGTAGTCGACATGTTCCTCGTTTCTTTTCTTTTCTCGTCGGTGTCAGTACGGGCTTCGGTCTTGCGCGTACGTGTGGCCAAGCTTTACAGCAGCAGTTTGGAAGTTGAAGACGTTCAGGTGCGGACCGCAAGCTGGGAGACTAACCTTATGTATACGCGGTATGTACAGAGTACCTCGACGGAGCTCCCCCCGGCGGAAAGATTGCGGAAAGTGCGAAAGTGCGAAACGCAGAGTGGAGGTGGCAGACCGGGATTGTTGACGTGAGGTCAAGTCAATGTTTGTGTGCGCACGTGTACCGGTGTGTGTTTGTGTGTGTTTGACAATCTTCGACAGTAATCAATTTTCGTTACCAAAAAAGGCGGCGAAGCGAACGAGAAGGAGGGGTCGAGGGGCTCTGAAGACAGTAATAGCGACCAACCACCCTCCTCCCCCCCTCCAATCCCCCATCCTCTCACGTCGCTCTATCCCCTGCAGATACCGCAGATACCTTACTCGCCCCTCCGATAAATCATCTTGCGCCGCGGGCGGTAAAACAAAATCAGTTTGCTGGACACATCCAGGCTTGAGAGGTGAGGTACTCCAAGGTACTGGGTATCAATCTCCCCCGTCGTCGCGGGCCCTGGCAATGGCACTGGCCACAAAACGGCCCCTGACAAGTGAAAAAACACAGGGGAGCGGTTGAGGGGGAAAGACGCTGTGGTGGAGCGAGGTGTTAGTGAGGGGTTCCTTGGAGGGGCTCGACCGTCCCGACCCCTGCAGGACCAAGCAACCAATGTGACCTTGGAAAGCCAAGCAACTGCCCGGAAAGTTTCCAGCGTTGACACCTTCAGGACGATTGCCACGGGAGACTTCAGTTATCAATGCGGGTTGTATTGGATAGCTTTCCACAACTGCCTCGAAACCTCTACATTATATCCTTAATTCCCAGTTTTATTCAGATATTCTTTCGCGTAGGTGCGTTAGTGAGGAAACACCAACCACCATCACCGGTTTCCACTCTCGGGACGGAGTCGCAAACCCACCCACAACAACTCGGTCAATTCCGCAACGACCTCAATGATCAGCGAGAGGTTGGTTGTGGATGTCAAATACAACCCCTCCGACTCGCGCCGAGCCCGGTGGACCACCCCGTTCGCACCGGCCAAGCTATTTGGGAGGCCGAACCGCGCCAACACCTCACGGACGTCCGTCACCGTCTGAGCGGGTCACCAACGTCACTGGAACGGACAGC
>WIGM01000641.1:0-25821 GCA_014235935.1 Colletotrichum musicola | reverse complement strand
GCTGCGGCAGCTATTCAACTACCGCGTCCGAAGCGAGTCTTGGCCCCGTTTGGCTAGGCGAAACTGAGTTGGCGATAACGGGTTTGGTGTTGCGGGGTGGCGAGGAGGGGGTGCATCATAGGTAGGTAGTGTACTTGCCCCCCCTCCCAGTGAAGATGATGACATGACATGACAGCAAGGTGACGGCGACGGCGGGAGGGAGATCTGAAGAATGCGTAGAATGCGTGGAATGCGACGACGAGACGGTGTGAAATCGGCTGCCAGAACGAACCGGAAGAGCTGGGCGGAGAAGAAACAGGTTTTTTACTTTCTAGCTGTCGTTCGTTGTTTTTTGACGGTTTCGTGTGGTAGCCATCCGGGTGAGATGGCATTGAAGCTCGTGGGCTATAGGGCTCATAGCTCTTGCTCTTAGCTCATAGCTTCGAGAGCTCAGGTGTTTTGCCGATTGGGGGGGGGGGGCCAGGTGAGGTGTTTTTGCCCTTGGAGCAGATGAGGTGACGTGCATATTGGTTTCGAAAGATTGGGCGAAAAACGTTGGTGGTGTGTACCGCCTGCTTGGGCAGGTTGCCTCAGAAGAAGTCCTCCCTTCGGACGAAAAAAATTCAGAGGAAAAAGAGGGGTTTGGGAGGTCCCATCGGTAGAGATCGCATTCTCGATCTAATCAGTGGTGTGACTTGTGGGTTTGGGCTGGATCTTGGCATCGATCGCGAGGGGGAGGATGCTTGATACGGAGCCGGCGGGTTGCGCGAGGACGACAGCGAGGACGGCGAAGACGGCGAAGACGAACGTCGGTTGTGATGGTTGTGATGATTGAGGGTGGTAATCTTCAGACGGCCAAGGAGAGGAGTTGTGGCTGCTCTTACACCTTGGGAAAGCTTCCTCGCCGACGGTAGTCACGCGGGGAGTTATCTTCCATCTTGTCCTTTTCACCAACCTGGACGCAAGTCTCGAACGTCGAGAGCCGTCGCCAAGTCTTGGCTCAGTTTCCGTGGCATCTTCAGTCTACGTGCCGGCACTGCACAACTTACACCCTCACCGATCGCATCGGATCGTGACTGTCGGCCGATGCCTCATCTCCCACTCGATAGCGTGACACCCTGCAGTGGGGTCTCTCTCTGTCTCTCGCATCAAAGGTATCGTACGGTGACCTGAGAGGAGGCAATTTATCTCGAGGGCATCTCGAGACGGGCGAGAAGCTTGGTAGAGGTGGGAAGCGGGAAGTTTCCTGGGGTAGATTGACGTCTGTCTCGTGAACTCTGCGGTAGTTTTTCCGTCTCTGACACCTCCAACTCGGATAGATTGGCCAGAAGGTCACAGAAGCTCTCTGGCGATTGCTCTGTTAGGGTCCACCCCTCACCAAGAGTTCGGCCGAGGTCCCCGATTGACGTGACAGGTAAACAAATCTTAGGGCTTAGCTATGGCTAGGCTTTTGGGGAACTTTGCCTGTCGGACATTTTGAAAAGTCTGGGCAGGTACATTTCATCAATTCGAAGCCATCTTCTTGCGTGCCGAGAACCGCCCGCCTTCGCGTAGAATTCCTGAATCGATGGTGTTGAAAAGCTGCTGCTGCTTGCTTGCTTGCCCGACTGGGATTGCCATTTGCCGACGTCCGTCCCCGTCTGTCAGTACCTCGTATGACACCTGCCAGCTGCCATCGCCCGTCGCCTAATCTATTTTTGACACACTGGCGAGAACGGCGGGGTCCGGTCATGCGCGAATCCCTGCCCGCACGGCACGCACGCGCAGGTCGTCGATCTGGGTCTGGCACCCAGCCAATGACGTCTGCTCCGGGCAGCACTACGGCGCAACCGTCAGCGCGGGGTGATGTGAGTTGAGGGGACCTGAGGTCGCTGAAAATAGCAGCGTAGCCGCCGAGGAAGAGGACGCTACTGCAGAGGAGATGGCTTCCCCTCCCCTTCGAAATTCTACGATTGGACGGCCTGGGTTTTTGGGAAGCGTCTTCACCACTCATGGAGCCTGTAGATTTGATCCGGGGAAAAGAAGCGGTGGTGGTGGTGGTGGTGGTGGTGGTTTTTTATCGCTCATTTTGCGATTCTTGCAGATTGCAGCAGATATTCCCAAGATAGGGTCCCCGTCCCCCTTCCTGATGCCATTTTTGACCTCACCTTCCCTCCGATGCAATGTGATGAGGTGCAGTAGCTTCTGTGCCCTCCGCTCTCTCTTCCCCTCTCAACCTATTTTGCCCTGCTGTTCTCAAATTAGGAGAGGAGGGGCAGCCTATCCGGACCAGTTCGAGCATTATCGCCGCACCTGCTAAAGACATGGTCAGGGTGCACGCCGTCCGCTTCACGTTTGATGACGGGCTGAGATAGATGACAGGCGGGGGGGCCCGTCAATCACGTAGTAGCAAGCGTATCGCAACGCAACGCATCACGCCATGCCCCCCTTCTTTGCGAATCGGCTCCCCTTTCCCATCTCACCTCCCACATTCCTTGCCTGCACTTGCGTATCTCCCCCCCCCCCCCCCCCCCCCCCTGCCCCTTGTGGCTGCCTCGTCAACAGTTACCCACATGGTTAGAGGAAACGACAACGAAAGAGCCAGAAGACGATCATGAAACAAAAAGAAAAAGAGGCTCTCCCACGCGGCGCCAACGTGTGTGTGTCCATGTTCTGTCTGCCTACTACGTACTAGCGTGACGGCCACCTACAAACGCCTCCCCGGTCCATCATCTAGAGGAGACGGGTTTCATCTTTTTTGGCGCCCAGCCTCAACGGCGACGAACAACGACGTCTTGTCGGATACGCCACGCCACACCTGCTAAACCTTTTTTTATCTCGCTTTTTTGCTTCTCTTTCATCACCCCATGTGAACAACGGCGCCCCCTGTCCCTTTGTGAATCCCGGCTCTTCTTTGAAAGTGGGGTTTCCTAGTCCCCGAAGTCGTCGTACTAGCTCTTCGTTGTCGTCGTCGGCGGCGTCGTCGGTATCTCCTCACCCACACCCCCTCGGCTTCGCCACAGGTACACACGTACCCAGCATACACACACACGCATACACATTACCCAAAAAAGGAGACCCCGTAAGGCTGTTTTGAGTTGCATCGCAAGCAAAGAAGTTGGGTACGCCCAGGGGTTCCTGCATACCAAGGCAGCTTGTTTCAGATTCTCCCGGGTCTCTCCCAAAGCAACTTCGCTCATCTCTTTTTCGGATTCTTGATGATATATCTTGCTTCGCCCTCCCGCTCATTGTCCAACATCTCGAATCCGGGACGAAGATCACACTCGAAAACAAAAGGCGTCGACGCCAAAACAACATCATCAAAAAAACAAAAAACATCATCAACATTTCACTTCACCTCGAGCCTGGAGCTGAGAGTTATTAACACACTATAATAACGTTTTCTGGCCCCCCCTTTAACTTCAACGTCTTCGATATCGCTCCTTCAGCTCCTGCTCGACATTCGCTATGGCTCTCAAGAGTCGTATCTCTTCGCCCCTGGAGGCCGGCACCTCCATCCTCGACGTCCAACACCTGCCGCCCCATCTTAATGAAGCACTCGAGTACGCCTCCAAGAGGCTCGCCCGCAAGGCTCTCCACGTGACCCTCGTCGTCGCCAGGCGCGAGTACCAGCTGCCCACCCTGATCCCGTCTTCCTCTTCCGGCCTCTCGTCGCCCGCCATGTCGCCCCCGGCCTCGCCGCCAATGTCCTCCTCGTCGCGCTTCAACTTCGCCACCTCGCCCGTCAGCTCCTTCAAGAAGCTCGTCCGCACCAACACCGGCGGCAGCATCTCGTCCATCTCCACCGTCTCCTCCGCCGTGAGCGAGCGCAGTCCCGAGACCTTGACCTTCACCCCGTCGTTCCTCATGGACACCAACGGACCTAGGCTGAGGTGGCCCTTATCCCCCGGCATCCCCCTCTCGCCTCCCCCCATGACGCCCTCCGTTGCATCCTCGACCATCACTGACGCCTCCGGTCCCATGTCGCCCAACCCCTTCGGCATCCGCCTCATCCACGCCGACCTGCTCACGGACAAGCAGGAGAGGACTCTCCGCCAGACCATCGAGCGTGCTGAGAGGAAGTTTCACATCGGGTAGGTTCCTTACCTCTAGCTTCTCGCTCGAACCCACTTCTAACAACCCCAGAACCGAGTGGCTTCCCCCAGTAGTCGATGGCTCGGCATGCGGCCTGACAAGCAGTCTCATCCGCCGCTCCATCGTCCAGAACGAAGTCCTCTTCGCCTCCGAGGGCCTGACGCTCGTCTCCCTCGACCGCCTGTACACTTTCAAGGCCGCCCTCTCCAGCTACTCCCGCACAACAGCCCCGCTGAGACTCGAGGACGCTGTTGACGAGCTGCGCCGCCTGGTCCTTTCCCGTGCCGGTAGCAAGGTCTCCAAGTCCGACCTGCTGCGGTCCTACGACTGGCTCAGCGTCAGCGACTCCGCTCTCGCCGACGTCGATAAGATGTACCGCAGGGCCTATGGCGGACTGGACCGCATCGGCGCCATCGAGGGCGTGGGCTCTGCCGCCCAGGTCGAGCAGACCATGAAGGAGCTGGAGCGCGACGTCGAGGAGACCATGGCCGCCGCCACGGCCACCATCAAGATCGGCAAGCCGCCAACGCCCAAGGGTCCCGTCCTCAAGCTCCAGACGAACTTCGAGACTGCTGCCCCCTCGCCGCCCGTGGAGGAGGTTTCCCCCGAGGACGACGATCTGACCGCCCGTCCAGAGCGCCAGCCCGTGCCCCTGTGGAGCCCCGTCTCGATCGCAGAGGTCCTGCACGACGACAGGCAGAGGCTCGGCCCGATGACGCCCAAGGGGTACGACGACATCTCGCCCATCACCAGGGGAGAGTGGGGATTCCTCATGGGCCCTGGCGGAGTTGGTGGCGGCCGTACCGCGCCGGTGGTGACTTTCTAAGTTTCTTTTCTATTCGTCTTCGTGGCATTGTAGATATTAGACAGGGTCGGGCCTTCTCCTTGTATCATAGCTTCTTCTTCTCTTCTTCCTTCTTATTCTTTTTTCTTGTTCTCCTTTGGTCACGACTTGATGAGCAAAGCTGTTATTTTTTTTCTCTCTGTTTCCGGATACCATGGTCGCGATGCCAGTCATCGTTGTACATTAGCCTGCATCGTTAACAAAAGGGGGAGAGGCATGAAAGTGGGGGGAAAAAAGATTGAATGGAATCTCAATTTTGGGTATCATAAGCTTCTTCCGTGACTCTTCTACCAACCGTACCGGCTCGACGCCTCCTTCCTGTTGTTCTTGCCCTGAGCGAAGCTCTCCTCGAGCGCCTCGCGCTGGTTCTGCACCTGGTTGACGAGCTGCCGCAGGCTATGCTTGCCGGGGGCAATGGCCCGCACGGGGTTGTGGATCTGCTGCTGGCCCGCCGCGCGCAGCTCCTCGTTATGCTTGTACTCCTCGTCCGTGTTGAAGTTGATGACCCTCGACGCCGTCTGCGGCCCGGCCCCGGATGCCCCCTGGCGGCCGAAGAGCTCCCGCCGCGCCGCCGCCGAGAGGTTCAGGTCGTCGGCGATGGTGTCGAGGGAGTTGGATGGCGCCGTTGTCGGGGCGGGGTAGCTTGCTTGCGCGGCGTAGTCTGCGTATGCGTTTGCTTCCTCGGCTGGTTTTTCAAAGAGCGGCTCATACGCGCCGCTAGCGGGTGCTACTTCTGAGTATGTCTCCTCCGGTTCGATCGAGAAGAGAGACACCTTCTTGGGCGCCGGTGCTGGTGCAGGCGCTTCCTTCGCCACCGGTTCTTCTGCTTTTGCTGGCTGTGGTGCCGGTGCTTTTGAGGCTGGCGTCTTCTTCTTCTTCGTGTTCCGCGCGACGGACAGAGGTCTGAACATCATCGGCTTCCCGACCAGCTTCACCTCCTCCGCGGGCTTCATGCCCTCCGGTATCGACGGCTGCGGTGCGGCCTTGGGCGCCGGCAGGTTGAGACCTCCATCGCCCCCCGAAGACGCGCCGCCGTCTCCCCTATCTCGGCTGAAGCCCGGCTCCGCTCCGGTCTTGAGCTGGAACGCCGGTCTCGACGACCCGCTGCTGGTGTTGTTGCTGGCGCTCGGGGCCGCGGCCTTTGCGGCGTTCTTGGGCGGCGGGAGGAACGAGTTGAAGCCGCTGAAGAGGCCGCCGCCCTTCCCTGTGCGCGCGCGCTTCGCGGGAGGCTCGTTGCTCGGGGGCTGCGCGTCTTCGGGTTTTGTTGTGGGCAGGCTGACCACGATCTTGCCTGGGTTCGACCTGTCGACGACTTTTTGGAAGGGTTTCTTCCCGGTGGTGGACGCGGCGGGCTTCGCGACGGTGGGCTTGGGGGGCGCCTCGTCCTCGGAGCCCGATGATTCGGAGTAGTCTACCAGGCCCATGATTTCGGTTCTTTTGTGCACAAAACCCTTTCTGTTTGTCGATGGTGTGATGGGTAGACACTGAATGACGGACTGTCTTCTTAATGGATGGCAGGTCGCACCGCCACCACAATGCAACGCCTGCAAGGCTGGGTGTGGGTGGGCTTCTTGTGTGGGGAAGAATGATGCACGGACCAAGTATCCCACCTTCCATGCTGTCTCACAAGGCTGAGGAAGGTCACCCACGCGCTACTGGTTTCCCCCCTTGAGCACTTCCAGCTGTGACTTCTTTACATCACGACTTTTTTCTGTGGTTTTTGTGAGCTGCGCTCGCAATCATGTTCTTTGTCGGATCATTGGAGTGTTTCCATTGATCACATCTCTTTTGGCATGGTCCCTTCTTGACTCTTCCTTTCATCCTCCGGTGACCGGTCGCACCCCTGCCCACGATGTCGGTCATCCAGAACGAAGAGTACTCTCACCTCGATTACTACCTTGATAAGGCTTCTGCTAACCTGATCATTTCCCAGGCTGGTCGCATACCAGCTGCGATGCGGATACCTCACAGAAATTGCCGATGGAGTCGGCGAACGCCTGATTACCCTGAATGAGGGGTTCATGAACTCGTCAGCATTCAAGGCCGTCGCATGGCAAGCCAACCCAGATCTAGTCAAGCGATGCTACTCTCCTCCAATCCCGACTGCGATAGCTTCCGAATACTTCCAGGCCCCCAGACAGGCCGGGGTGACTCTCGAAGACGAACCCGATGAGATGGGAATGTTGACGGGTGGGGGCACAGATACGCTGGGCCCGGGTCTGGCTACTAGGCGGAGGAGACGACGGGAGACACTCGAAGACGACGACAGCAGCGATCTCAGCGACGAAAGCGACGATGACGACCCAAGCCAGCGCGCCGCTCAGCAGATCAAGTTCGCGAAGATGCCCGTCAGATCGCGGGCCGGCTCCAGCCCGATTCAGTCGTCGCAGATTAAGCAGTCTCCGGCCCTGTCTCCTCGAGCGGCTCCTGGTGCACGGCGAGGCTCACAGTCGGCCTTGGAGATGGTCAAAGAGAGGGCGCGCAGAGATACCGTCACGAGCAGCGAGGTTTCGTCCGAGAACGAATTCGACGCATCGGGATTTCACAGGCAGAGGGAGGCTGCGAGAGCGGCGGCCAAATCTGTCAGACTCCAGGCTAAGATCATGGAGGAGCCGAGCCTTGGAATCAAGCGGGCGGGCACCGATTTGCTCCCGGAAGAGGAAGACGACTCAGATGGATCAGACATGTCTGGTGCATACGTCGAAAGTATCGACTCGGCATCTATCCTCGACGCGGTTGAGAACCCGGACCCTCCTCCTCAAAGGCATGTTGTCGGTACGCCTCCGCGGGAGTTTACGAGAACATCTACGATTCGCAAGTCACAAGCTCCACCTAGAGTCCTCCAAGCCCTGCCTCCGCCTCGCCCGATGAGCACCATCCGACCCATAAGCATGATCCAGCCGAAGAGTCTGCTCTCTGCAGCATTGAGGGCGAGAAAGACGAAGCCCAAGGTGCCGTTCGAGAACTTCGCGGCACTGTCCGGCCAGGGAGAGAACAACCCGATCGCCGTTCGCATCTATCCTGCATTCTCGGACAATCCCGAGAAGCCGTTCGAGGTGCTCATTCGACGCAATGTTCACCACGGCGAAGGAGGTGACCGGCCAGTGATCGTGTCTGATCTCATTGGTCTCGCGCTCTGGAGATACAACGAGGAGAAGCGGCAGCCGCCCGTGCCTGCTGACAAGACCAACATCAACTGGTGGACCCTTAGAATGGTGGAGGAGGACGGTGAAGTCGACGACGACTTCCCGCCCTTTGAGCGTACCAAGGCGTTGACGTCTTTCACAACGGCTAACAACCGCGCGGCGGGCAGGATGCGCGCTAACTCCAAGACACACGACAACTTCGGCTTGGTCATGGCATCCCAGTCCGAGTTCAACGAGAACCAGAACATCACGCCGCAGCCCGAAGAGGAAGCGGCGGCGGAGGAAGAGGTCGATGAGGATCTCACGCCCCGCAACACGCCCCAGCCGAACCTGCATCAGTTCCAGCCGGCAGTCTTGGAGCCCCGCCTGAACCCCGTCACGAATACTACCTATCGTCAACAGCATAGTATGTTCGCCGACGTACCACAGGCGCCGGCCGCAGCGCCCGACAAGAGTCGAGGTCAACAGAAGCTCTTGCGAGTCCATTTGCACTCGACAGACGTGGCACCCGGCCAGCTGGTCACAATAGACACCACAACGGAGACGTACATGGCCGAGGTCTTGGATTTGGTGTGTCGTAAGAGACAATTGGACAAGGCCAATCACGTACTCAAAATGCCCGGCGGAGGCCCTGTGATCCTGCTTGACACCAAGGTCCAGGCTATCGGTAGCTTGTCGGATCTGGAGCTGCATAGGCGACGCTTCGCCACGGACGGCCCGCTCGCCATGACGGGTTCGCCCAGCAGCTCTTCGCCAAAGCTTCTCCCGTTCGTGGATGGGCCGCCAGGACGCAAGGCGAAGAAGGCGCACATCATGGGCAGCCACCCGCTGGCTCAAGAGGCCATCAAGCAGGCGGAGCTCACGAGTGCGTACCACAAGTCGTGGGTCGTCTGGCGCCTGCGCACGGTGCGCATGATTACGCAGTCGGAGAAGCGGTTCGAGATCGACGGAGAGTACGTGCACATCAAGCCGACGACGAGGGATTCGAAGACGACGACGGCGCACATTTCTCAGGTCATCGGATGCAAGGTGTCGAGCAAGCATCCAAACCAGTTCAAGGTGAGTTTGACAAGATTGCCGAGCAGGAATCCCGCATCGGGCATGAGCTGACGAACCCGCGCACCATCACAGCTCTTCATCTATCGAGATACGGAGAGTAAGCGCTACGACTTCGAGGCCAAATCGGTCGAGGAAGCGCACGAGATCGTCAACGAGCTGAGGAAGGGGGTATCTCAAGTTATGGGCTAGTAACCCCCTGGCTTGCAAGAGCACCGCACCACGCATGACTTGACGCGTTGGAGCGGCGCACCACGGATGCGCTGTCTGCCCCGCCACAATGCTTGCGGGACCCCACGCCACGCATTCACCGCCACAGCCGAGCATCGGTGCTCGAAGCCTCGATCCAAGTGACGTCTCCATCCAGCGGGATTCGCGGTCAAGCTGACGGCGGGGCGGCCCCACCGCCGTGCTGACATGGCCGGGGATTCGGTTGGTCGGCCGTTGGGCCGGCTAGGGGGGTGGAGGATTACGCGTCACCGAGCTGCTAACTACTTATTTTGGGAAGAAGTGGGCAGCGTGGCTACGCCTCCATGACGGAAGGATGAGAATTATGTAATTATACCACGGTCGGAGTATATGGGGCCGACAAGGACCCCGGACTGCAATACAACGGCACAGCGGCAGAGAGGCAGACAATTGGCAAACAGGGAAAACGGGCACGCACGTAGCAAGCAGGTTAGCTAGCTAGGTACTATAGGTAGGTAGTACACTAGCAAACAGCCGCTGCACTACACTACGGGCAACTGCTTCGGCGCAGCACAGCACACCAACTCGGAGCAAAGTGAGCGTGAGGTGTAAGGTGAGAGGGAAGGATTGTGTTGTGGGGTACATGTCCAATTAAGGTTCGCATCCTGGCTCCTGCGTCATGCAGATCAATGCGATTGGAGCCGCGGGCCGGGGTGCTTGGCGCCGCGGTGTGCTCCCTGGTGTAGTCGGGCTCGGCAAGGCTAGGCACTCTCGGTTGGAAAGGGGGCGGCAGCGGCAATGGGTTATGGCACGATGGGAGAGCGAGATGAGGCAATGTGAGGGAGGAGAGAGGAAATGGGGATTGTCGGTCAGATGAGCTGACCTTCTATGGCCTCCTGTATCGCTCACCGTTCCCCCCCTGTTGGCCCGCAGTCTAAAACAGTTCGCACGCTCCTGCAGAGAAAGCAAAGACAATAATAACATTCAAAAACCTGGGCCGTGAAACACTAGCTCCCCGCTGCGAATTGCTGACAACGTGCCTGCTTCGTCATCAGCACTGCAGCAGTAGCAAAAAAAAAAAAAAGAGATCGACCCTGCGTCCAAGAAAAGACGAGACTGTAGGTATGCAGCCTGAATATCCGAAGTCGCTGCGGTGCGTCTGCCGTGACGGAAAAAATCAAAAGAGAGCTTCCAACTTCGGTCAGCGATCGTCCCGACCCAGAATTCGTCCGAGGTGACATTCAGCCCGGAGCGCCCAATGAGACGGTGAGCGAACACCACTTTGTTCGGTGGGACGGACATGGATATGGGCTGTATGCTCCGGGGAGCTTCCTGTCATCTGGGGCGATTGCTGCGTCTACCCGTCCGTCCTTTTCATCTGTACGGGTTACGCAGCATGTGTTTTGTTTGTCCAGATGGTCTACCGTACATGCGATGTGCTTTTTGCTACTCGCATTAAGCCTCTTCGAGTTGTTATGCTGGTGGAGAGAGATGCATGTTCCTGAGGGAGTACGTATTTACTATGCATCTCTGGTCAAGCGGATTGCCAGCGGCCGTTTCTTCCCTCCCGGGAGATTGCACGTCGTATACTGAACGGATGTGAGACTTTTTGCCCGCGGTCTAATTGAGTGCACGATAACAACAAAGGCTGCATAGACCTCACCTTGATCCGAAGTTCAAGTAGATTGGGGGTTCGACCTTGGTTTGAGTGGCTCAATCCTGCTAGTGCTACTAGTTCGATAGATCGCTGCCAGACTGTTCTGCTGGCACGCGTCGAAATTTTGAAACAAACCGGTGGCTTTAGAGCCATGCTTCACAAAATTTCTTATTCTGACACACTGACCGCCAGTGACGCAATCGACGCCGGCAAAGAGAAAGACCGGCGAAGGAATCAATCCATGAGCGTTTCTGCCGTGCAGCTGGACCTGCGGGTTGACTGCGGCCACGGTAGTTGGTTTCGGAGCTGGCTGAATTGGGAGGAAGAAGCTGGAAAAAAGGAAGGTCAAGCGTCCCTTAACTCCGTCGACGTTTTGCTGACGGGATTCGAGACGCATGGCACGAACCGTGAGCAACGGCGGCGACGAGTACGGCGGAAAACGCCACTGCGTGCGCGTTCGTCTGTCCGTCTGGTCTGATCTTGCCGTCCCGGCCGTCTTCTCCCCCGTCTTCTCCCCACCATGCTCTCTCCTGCAGTTGTTGCGGCCGACTGCAATAGTGTGATACATGTAGGCCAAGCAGCAATACCAAGCGCTCCCAAGAAGCTCCAGACCAACCCCAATCACGCCAAAGTGCAAGAGGGATGCAGAAGATTGGAGAACAGGGGGGTCCCTCCGTCCCAATTCCCCGCCGCCGTTCGATTCAGCGTTCCAACGGCGATTTGCGATGGCATACATCCGACGCTGCTCCACCACCCTCGACCAAGAGCAGTAAGTGGTAGTATGACCGAGACCGAGGTTGGGGGAGGCAGAGAGAGATTGATCAGTGCCGCAAACAGATGGGAAGAGGTTTCTTGTGCGTGTGTGTTTGAGAGTGATGCTGCATTGGCCGTCACTTGAGAGGACCAACGGTTGGTCCTCGTTGGTCTCCAGAAAAGTCTGGGGTCGTACATCGACCGGGGGCAGAGAGACTGTCAGCGATACGTCATTTGCATGATCCTCACGTCCCGGACGTCCTGGCAGGCAGTGATCATGTCATTCGCAGTTTATCCCGACAGTGCTGTTCTTCTCATTTCGGGCAATCGCAGAGGTTTTCCGGTTCCGTGTCAAATTCAGGAACCGAAGCAAATGACGATTACATCGTTGCTTGGGCGGTTCGGACGGGCAGGGTCGTCAGTGCTCTCGCAGTAGGGACAGACTAAAGTTCGCTGTTCTTTCTCGTCCGCGGTCCCGTGTCTCGAACTGCCAAACAGGCAGCCGGGGGCTCAGCAAGTCAGCCATTGATCGACTCTTCTTCCCCTTCTTTTTGCCTTTCCGCTCGCATGGAGAAGGGCCCGTTGAATTGGGTCGATCCGGTAGACACCGACAGCACGACCATCGGTGGGAACGCATCCGAATCCCGCCCCGGCTTCGCCCCTGCTGAGAGGCAGTAGGCAGATGGCGTAACCTTCATTCAGCTGCTGCCGTCTCAATTGAGCCTCGGTGAACGCTGACGATGATTTCGTACGTGTATGTGGAACAGAAAGTATCGAATCAAGCAATATGTTGCGCCGGAAACGGACGGGGTTGCCTCGCCCGCTTGGTAGGCCTTCCTTCTTGGGGCCGTTTCTTCGTTTCTTTTGCTTGGGTAATCTTCTGCGAGCTATCCCTCTGTTCGCTTGTTTCACGGCGACAGGCACAGCCGCAAGGGGGCGAGCCAGCCGACGCGACTTGGAGGCTCGCTATTGGCGTTGGAGAGGACGAAAAGCCGCACTGGCGTAACTGGGTTCTCGAATTATGAATTGGCAAAAAAGACAACAGCAGGCAGAGACAGACGGGAGGAGAGACATTAGGTACAGGGCGCCCCTTGTTTCTACAACGCCCCCTGCCTCCACCAAAAGCCCCACAATACGAGCTTTCTGACCAACCAGAAGCTTTACCCATCTCCACTTCCTGTTGATCGGCCCTCGCTCCTCGCCTCCGCCGCTTCCGCCCCAACGCTTGGCTCTTCGTGGACACCAAGGTGTCATTGGGGCCACCTCATGTTGTCGTGGTCAAGTGCTGGCAGCGCCTCCCGAGGTCGTTCCGTAGCATTACATACCAGGTACAGTACCTGAGTACTTTGGTATTTCAGTACTCCCCCAAGAATTGCTCCGTTGACCCTGTTTTTTTGTCACTATCCCGTTTGTCATCCGGGCAATACTCCGTAATGATGTAACGGCCAGGCAAACGGAAATGGAAACACCGAGCCTTACAGGCGTACGCGTGTGGGCTTCACTGCCCCAATTTCTCCATCCTATTGACTCTCGTCCTCCGGTATTGATGCGCAAATTCGTCCCAACAAGTGGATGGTGTGGGTGTGGGATGGCAAGAGCTTGTCCCATTTTCCTTACCTAACGTAAAGCAATGGCAAGCAATAGTGATGGGGAGGTCCCTTCAGGCACCGCGTGGCTTGCCTTCACACTGAGCTTGTTGTTTGCCCGCTGCTACTATTCTTAGGGGGAGACATAATACATGCTTAACACATGTAGTGGTAGCTGCAAACCTTTTGGAATGAACGTTTGGCCCACGCAACCGTTTGTTCACCAACGATCGACCACCTGGCCACGCCCGAACGAGGATAGGTCTCTGGGATGCTTAGGACTTAGGTAGCCAAGACGAAGTAGTCGGTCCCCTGGGCGTTTTCCGTTCCTCGGATTGTTTCTATCACCTTCCCGGGAAAACTTCTGTGGACTCTCTTATTTCCTTCCTCGGCAGTCATTGAGCTTTCTCACTTTCTACTGTACATAGGAATGACGAGCATCATCACACACGGCGAATGGATCATGATCTTCACCCCCAGCCGCCTCAGGCGTTCACCCCCCTCCGTCTCAGACATGCAGACATCTGCTCCCGCAAGGCAAAGCAGGGCCGCATCCCAGCCGCACAGCCTGGTCTGCCTCCCGTGCTCCCGTCCTTCTCTCCTCCTATCAAAGTCCAAAAGATCCTCCTCCGTAGGTACTTAGCTAGCTCTGGAGGACTTCTGCATATGTTGCCGCGGGGATGACGTGAGGTGTGGGTCCTCCTCCCTTTCTCCCTTTCCGCCTCCTTCTGCTCTCCTCCTCCACCAAGGAAGTACATGATGGAGACATGGGGGTGGATACCTGACCACCCGGTAGTACCAAGGCTGAGCCGTCCCGGGTACGTAGCGTCGCCTGTCTCGGAGTGCCACCCGCGCTGCGCTAGTCCGGGCTGTTGTCCAGACTCCAGAGCGCACCCGGGGCGGAGAGGATGGTACACTGTACGCTACACACACATGCCGGCCAAGGATGTGCCCAGCATTGTGGAGGATTCGGGCGGTGGTGCCTGGCTTCTCTGGGCAGCGAACAGGAAGATGAGGAAGAGGCAAGGGAGGATGGGCGGAGGAGCAAGAGGTCGCCTTCTCCTTCCTCTTGCTTGGCGTCCAACGGCCCATCGAAAGATATATAAGACTCTTTCTCCATATGCTCCTTCCTTCCTCGCTCCCTTCCCTCCGTATTACAAATAACTCGTCTGTCTTCCGTCCATTCCAGCATCCGGATCCCATCAACCTCTAATCACCAAACCTATCCAATCTTCCAACAAAAACACAAATCAGCCAAAATGCGTTTCACCGCCGCCTCCGTCCTTGCCTTCGCCGCCCTGGCTGCTGTAAGTTAACCAAGTTCTCTTCGCGCAACCAGAGGAAGACGACTAACAATCCCCATCAGGCCCAGGACCCCATCCCCACCGTCACCGTCACCAGCCCCACGCTTCCCGCCGTCCCCGGCGCCACTGAGGCCAGCTCCCTCGCTGGTGATCTCTCCTCTATCGCCTCCTCCGTCCTCGGCGAGGCCTCTTCTCTCGTCACCTCCGCCGCCGGTGCCGCCTCCTCCGCTGCCGACTCTGCCTCTTCCGCCATCGCGTCCCTGAGCGAGGCCCTCAGCACCGCTACCGACGCCGAGGCCAGCGCCAGCATCACTGAGGCCCTCAGCTCCGCCTCCGCCGCTGCTTCAACCGCCGCCACTGGCGCCGAGGCCAGCGGCACCTCCGGCACTGATACCGGTGCCGCCCCCGCCCAGACCGCCGCCGTTGCCCTCGGTGCCCTCTTCGGTGGTGCTGCCGTCATCGCCAACCTGTGAATTGCGGGTTCTTTTCACGGCCAATGTTAAACTTTTTGCACGCGCCCACGGTGATTTAGCGGATATGATCGGCAATCCGGTGTGGTAATGGATTATTACACAGCATTGTTTTGGGGGGAATAACGGAAATTCTTTTCGGAAATCGGATCACAGAGATATCATGATGTAATACCAGTACGATTTGTACATCCCAAAGAAACACCACCGTACATTTTGACTTGCCTTTTGTCCACTTGAGGTGTGATTGTTTGCTCATCAGTTGGGCGTTGGGGCCAAATTTTGCCTGAAATCCGCGCCTCCTTGGCTGTCATCGAGATCAGCGGGAATAACAACCCACAGTTCCGTTATACGCGCCTTGGCCGCTGGCCCCGACAGCTTGGCGCTGGGCGACTTTCGGATGAGGGAAACGGTGCAGCTGGCATTGTGAGCATCCTTGCCCTTCAATGGGCCAATCTCTCTTTCAGAAAGAGAACGGGCAGGCCACGCACTTGTGTCCCTTCGTATCCTAAGCCATGTGCTCGTTTGGTTCCAGGCGCCCAGGCCACCGTCTCGTTGACTGGGGCAAGCAATGCAGCTCCAGCTCCAGCTTCAGCCACCTCGGCTGCACCAGCCCGCCCCCCGGCGACTGCCTCACTCAAGTGTTTCACAGTACGAAAAGCAAGGAGCAAAACATACGATCGTGTTTGGATATAATGATTCTCCCTCCCAGGTTGCTCGTGCAGCACAAGCCATCTCGTCGCCCATCTCGATTGCGCCTGTAAAGAAAACAAAGTAGTGGTGGCCGAAAGGATGGTTGCTATGCCTTTGACCGGGTATCTGCCCATAATTTGTCGATGACCTGGAAAATCGCAGTAATGTCCTTCATGACCGCGCCGTCCACCTGTCCGCCGAGCCTCTGCTGCATCTTGTCCGGGTGCCAGCGCACCCGCTCCTCGCGCAGCTTCGCGGCAAACTCCTTCTCGCCGACGTCCTCCACCGCCAGCCCGTTCACGATGAAGCGTCGGACCTCCTTCTCGTTGACATCGCCGCGCCGCCCGCTCTCCACGGGCCACGGTATGGCGTCGACCTCGCCGGACCAGCCGGACCAGGCCTGCGCGTAGTCCTCCCACAGCGACGCCCACCTTCTCTTTATCCGGCGCTCTTCACCGCGGCGGAGGCTGCGCTCCATGTCCTCCTGCAGCTTCCTGTTCTTTCTTTCTTCTTCGGACTGTCGCTTGCGCGCCTCCTCTCGGCGGGCCCGTTCTTCAAGGAGGCCCTGGTGCGTCTTTTCCCACATCTTCTGCCTGACGTGGGACGCGTACTCCTCGTCCGTCATGCGTTCCAGCTCGCCCTGCGGCCCGGGTCGTTCGTTGGAGTAGACGTGTATGGGCTGGCCGTAGACGCCCTCCCAGTACGCCGCGCCCTCGTCGTCCGCCATCGCATCGAAGAGCGACTCTCTGAAAGCAGCATCCGGATCGAGAGCACTGCGTGCGTAAGGGTTTGGGGGTGTCGGCGACCGCCTGCGAGATCGCCGATGGTGGCGGCGGTGGGAGCGGGAGTCTTCATCTTCGCGGTCGCAGTCCCGGTGACGATGTGATCTCGATTTCGAGTGTTTGGATTTCAGACGTATGCGCGACGACCTGGGCCGCAGGGTCTCTTCATCGTCCTCGGCCTTCCGTTTTCTCGAGGGCGAATCGTCGGGGTGGCTGGACTTCTTCGTCGCTGGTGCAGGTTCGTGAGTCTCCTCCGGATTTATCGACGAGAGAATGTGCCGCCGTCGCGGCGACGTCAGCGGGCTCGTCATCGTGTGTATCGCATGAGCGGCTGCGGACGAGATGCCTTTGGAAATGTCGACCGTTCGAGATGGTTTAAATAAGGTTTGAGAAGAAGTTGGAGGGGTCGTCCTGGAATGAGGTTGACGTTGGCTTATCTTATCTTGCGGCGTCGATGGTCCTGGAAGCGGGGCTTGGCACTCTGCGGTGCCTGGATCAATCCAGTGTCATCCCGCTCCTGCAAGATAAGGTTAAACCCACCAGCAAGACCTCAAGGTCCCCAGACCAGCAAGGTACGTTCTCGATGTACCTTGAGGCTCAACGAACTGCAACGTCGTCTGAAGGGTCGCAGGGTTCTAAAAGAGGGACCACTGCTTGCTTCAGAGCGTTGCACCAAAGTTACACTCGTGTTTTCGCTCACGATGTTATCTCTAGGAGGCTTGGCAGGGGTGTCTCTGCGTCATTTTGGACAATATCTATACTTGGCTGTCATTTGCTGATGACATTCAGGTTTCAGAGGTGCGACAAAGTTGTTTACCCATTTCTACGCAAGACTACCGCGTGTCTTTCTCTGATACGCACACTGGGTCCGGATACAGTCGCTCTGGGTGCCTGCCTCAGTCAGAAGCCTCGCAAGACTTCCACAACTGGCACATCAAAGATGATCAAAATCTGCCCACCGCTGCTCTACCTTTGTTCTACTGTCTCTACAGGGCTCCTGTCTACCACATCTAGCTTGCGAAAATAACCCAGCCATGAAATGTATCGCTAAACGACTCTGTGGTATCAACTGACATGTTTCCCGTCTGTTCTGGAGGCACATCGCTCCCATGCGTTTAAGCAATATTGGCAGTCCAACATACAACAGCATTTTTCACTCTCTTCTTCCAGCCAGCTGAATAGGATGGCCATGTACTCCGGTGGCCATGGAACCCGAGCTTCTTGCTCCTTGCACCGTACGCTCGGTACATATGTGCTAGAGAGCACAAGCTCCTGGGCCCATAGGCAGTAAACGCTTCGCGCGATGTTCAAAACTGAATCATCCGCCTGGAGTCGAGAATCCGGCCCACGTTTTGGTGGACATCGGCAAACCGCATGAAACCACACTTCTCGCTCTCAAGATGGTTCATGGTTGCAGCCAGGGTCGTGAATTCTCGTTCACATTGGCGGTTGGGGCAGTGGTAGAGATTTTGCTGATGGGCCGGAGAGCTGAGGTGCTGATTGAGCGAGCTGAGCTTGCTGTACAAGTTGTTGCACAGATAGCATTCGTAGGCGTCCAGGTGCCAATTATATGAGTTTTCAGTGGCGGAATAGCTGGGGGAACCGTGGAACTCGAGCAGCTTCTTTGAAATGATACGATTCGGGTCGCGGCGGCGAACGGCGAGGTAGAGGGCGTCACGGTCCACGGGCGCCTTGGGACAGGCTCCCCTCTCGAGGTGGTGGACCAGGCCAGTTGCGGTGCCCCGTTCAACCCCGCAGAACGGGCAGGAGATGCCTGTTTGGCGATGGACGCTGGACTTCAGGTGCTGTTCGTTTCACGTGTCAGTTGTGGAGGACAAGGTACAGCTTTAAGCCACGAATGATGGAAGGGTGCAAACCTGCTGGACGCCGTTCCAAGTAGAAAGGTCCCGGTCACAGGCACTGCAATGTAAGTGCTCGTATGCTTCGTGCTCAGTCTTGTCTGCATTGGAGTCGAGGTGTTCGTCGCACTCGTAGCATTCGTTTCTGGGCCGGGAGTGGCCCGTAGCTTCGCAGTGCTGGTCCCTCGCACGTCAGCCTGCGTAGAACTCACGCCAGCAGGTTCCACAGGTGAAGACCATGGATGATGGCTCATATGGAAGTTCGAAGCCGACGAGGACACACAAACGCAGCAGACACGGGGAGAGAGTGTTGCACGATGCGGGGCTTGTGGGATGGTAAGGCAGGTTCTGGCCACAAACTCTAATCTCGGGAACACTAGCTATCTATCACCAGGAATAAGCAATGTTGCCTTTGATCCAAGCTGGTGTCTCACCCGTTCAACGGACAAGGGTTGCAATCACGACTCGCAGTAAAGCTTCTGCTGAGTTGCGATGGCATGCTCAAGCTTGCGCCAAAGGGTCCATGTCGATCCAGGCTAGCCAAGACCAGAACCGAATCCAAGATCCAAGATCCAGATGTATCTAATATGCAGGCAATTACGGTAGGTAGCTCATCAATTGGGCCATGTCCTCTGTAATTGCACATGTCGAGCTCATAAATCTAGTGGTATTGGCGTGAGGTGCCTAGGATTTATCCGGGCATTATATCTCCCAGGTAGGTAGGTTTGTAGGCACACCGCATACTTATTCACTTATCAACTCCTTGCCCACATTAAGGTGAGATCCGAGTTGCCGATGCGCGAGTCGGTTCCGTTGCAGGGGACGAGGGGCATACTGGGGGAGCTCCGCGAATTGTGCACGCATCGGAGGTACCGGATATGTATCGCAAAACGCCGGATGCGGGACAGGCTTCAATGCAGGTCGTCATAGCTCTCCACTTTTCCTCCGAGCTAAACCACGCGTTGGGCTCTGTGGTTGGTTCAAATTGCTGACTGGCGCTCTCGCCTGCTGCACCACTATCTGCAGTGGTCCCTGCTCGTAGCGTAGTGGGACCCCGATCCTGAGGGAAGCTGACAAACCACCGGACCGCTGCACCGCGACGGGCTCGCTTTTTGGAATCTCCTCTCCACACCTCTTTCGTCGACACTCGTCGCACGTCGCATTTCGTCTCGGCTCGACTCGGTCGTCCCTCTTAAAACTTTTCCCCGAGACGACGTCGATCTGCTCCCCCGTTCTCGTCTTTTTCTTTCTTTGCATATACCAATAGCTGTAGAAAGCAAAAAACAACGCCAATTCGAGACCTCCGCGACCGACAATCCCCACCGTCCGTTCTGTCGAGCTTACATTAGCATGCGTTGACAGGCGGGCTTGGGGAACCGCAGAACATTCGCAATGGACTATTCCGACTATTCGTCGCAGCGCGTCCTGCACACGGGATCTTTTACCGGATTCCACCGCATGGGACCTCTCGGCAGTCATTATCTCTCCGCGACCGAGCATATCAAGCAACCGCTATGCGGTAACGAGGAGGGCTGGGGGCCGCTGAGCCCGATCCGATACGACTTCACACCTTGCTTCATCGATGTTTGGATAGCGTCTGTGGCAGTTTTTGGTGTGGTCTTTGGATCCCTCGCCATAATCTGGATGCTTCAGCGCAGGAAGCCGTCCGATGCCCCCAAAGACTGGCACTTTTGGGCAAAGCAGGTGAGTCTGCTGTCGCGTTAGTTATCCCGTCTTGCAGTGCTGACATGTCACTCCTCCAGTCGATACTTGGTCTCATTATCGCCAATGTCGCCGTACAGCTCGTAATTCAAATAATCAACTACTCCAGGATCTGGTTCGGCGACTTCAGATTCTGGACGACGGTCGTTACCCTTCTGTCACTCGGCGTTGTCTTTGCGATCCAATGGCTCGAGCATGCGCGCCTTCGCAACGCCAACGGCGTCGTTTTATTCTACTGGCTTTTTCTCCTCATCGCTTATGCCGTCAAGCTCCGATCCCTAGTTTCGCAGCAGCTCTACGACACCCACCGGGCGTACTTCATCACTTACACTGTTGGATTTGGGCTGTCGATTGCGGAGTTCCTGCTCGAGTGGTTGTGGCCGAGGAAAGTCAGCGCATACGAGGCTTTGATTGACGAGGAGGAGTGTCCGATCGAATACGCTACCGTGTTCTCGCTGCTGACCTTTTCGTGGATGACTCCTCTTATGCGCTACGGTTACAAGCAATATCTGACCGAAGATGATCTTTGGGGACTCGCAAGACAGGATCAGACAAAGAACACTGGAGACGCCTTCCAGAAGGCCTGGGAATACGAGTTGAAACACCACAAGAACCCTTCGCTTTGGCTTGCCATGTTCCGAGCTTACGGTGGCCCCTACGCGGTCGCGGCGCTGTTCAAGATTGTCAACGACATCACCCAGTACCTTCAGCCGCAACTCCTTAAGTACTTGATCACCTTCGCGGCATCGTATGAAATGGGTGGTACCCCGCAGCCTGTGATCAAAGGTGCAGCGGTCGCATTGTCCATGTTCGGCTGCGCTACGCTCCAGACCGCCATGATTGTGAGTTACTAGCCTTTAATGGCCCACGAGAGGATTCTGCTAACACGCCAGGTAGCACCAATACTTCCAGCTTGCATTCGTTACCGGTATGCGCATCAAGGGTGGTCTGGCATCGGCCATTTACAAGAAGTCAGTTAAGCTGTCCAACGAGGGCCGAGCCTCCAAGTCCACCGGTGATATTGTAAACTACATGGCCGTCGACGCCCAGCGCTTGCAAGATCTGACCCAGTTCGCCCAACAAGTTTGGTCTGCTCCGTTCCAGATCATCATCTGCATGGTCTCTCTGTACCAACTCGTCGGATGGTCGATGCTTGCTGGAATCGGTGTGATGATCATCATGATGCCCGCCCACGGTTTCATTGCCAGAATCATGAGAAACTTGCAGAAGGAGCAGATGAAGAACAAGGACAAGCGAAGCCGCTTGATCAACGAGATCATCAACAACATGAAGAGCATCAAGCTGTACGCTTGGGGAACAGCCTTCATGAACAAGCTGAACTTTGTCCGCAACGACCTCGAGTTGAAGAACCTGCGCAAGATAGGAGCGACGCAGGCTTTTGCTAACTTTACCTGGAGTACTGCGCCGTTCTTCGTGTCTTGTTCTACCTTCACCGTGTTTGTCTTGACACAGGACAAGCCTTTGACGAGCGACATCGTCTTCCCGGCCCTGGGTGAGTTTTACCGGTTCTTATCGTATGGACCTCTACTGACAACATTGCAGCTCTTTTCAACCTACTCACCTTTCCCCTTGCCGTACTTCCCATGGTCATCACCTCCATCGTCGAGGCCAGCGTTGCTGTTGGCCGCCTGACTTCTTTCCTCAACGCCGAGGAGATCCAGCCTGACGCTATTATTGTCAAGCCCGCTCCCGAGGAGATGGGCGAGGAGACTGTGATCATCCGCGAGGGCAACTTTTCCTGGAACCGCCACGAGAACAAGGAGGTCCTCAGGGACATCGACTTCACCGCCTACAAGGGGGAGCTTTCCTGCATTGTTGGCAGAGTTGGCGCTGGCAAGTCCTCATTCCTGCAAAGCATTCTTGGCGATCTCTGGAAGGTGAAGGGCGAGGTGCAAGTACACGGAACCGTGGCCTATGCCTCTCAGAATGCCTGGATCTTGAACGCAACTGTAAAGGAGAACGTCGTCTTCGGCTACCGTTACGACCCCGAGTTCTACGAAAAGACCGTCAAGGCTTGTGCTTTACTGGATGACTTTGCTCAGCTGCCTGACGGCGACGAGACGGTTGTGGGCGAAAGGGGCATCTCGCTGAGCGGTGGGCAGAAGGCACGCGTGGCCTTGGCCCGAGCTGTATACGCCCGAGCAGACATCTACCTCTTGGACGACGTGCTGTCGGCTGTTGATTCCCATGTTGGACGACATATCATCGAGAATGTTCTGGGCCCCAGAGGTCTCCTGAACACCAAGACCCGAATTCTTGCAACAAACGCCATTGCTGTGCTCTCGGAGGCCAGCTACATCACCATGTTGAGGGACGGCGAAATTACCGAGCGTGGCACCTATAAGCAGCTCGTTGCCATGAAGGGTATGGTTGCCGATCTCATCAAGACCGCTGGCCAGGATTCGGGTTCCTTATCGTCTGCCAGCTCAAGCGGGTCCAGCAGCGAAACTTCGACAGTCATCGAGGCTGAGGGCAGCAGCCAAGAAAAGGCCGAGATGGAGGAAGCTCAGGAGCAATTGCCTGAAATGGAGCCCATCAAGACCGGCGCGGCTGTGAAGGACAAGAAGCGGTCTTCAAGCATGGCAACCCTGCGCCGCGCCAGCACGGCTAGTTTCCGTGGACCTCGCGGCAAGCTCACCGACGAAGAGGTTGCTGGCAGCAAAACAAAGCAAGCCAAGGAACATATCGAACAGGGCAAGGTCAAGTGGTCGGTCTACTTCGAGTACGCCAAGAACAGCAATGTCATTGCCGTGGGCATCTACCTTTTTACCCTTCTCGCAGCGCAAACGGCAAACATGGGAGGTTCGTTCTGGCTCAACCACTGGGCGGACGAGAACCAGAAGGCCGGAGGCAACCCCAACGTCGGCAAGAACATCGGTATCTACTTTGCCTTTGGCATTGGCTCGTCGCTCTTGACCGTGGTCCAGACGCTCATCCTGTGGATCTTCTGCTCCATCGAGGTATGTTCCACTGCTTTGCCCTTTAGCACCGCGATGTTGACCAGAAACACAGGCATCACGAAAGTTGCATGAAATGATGGCGAACGCCATTTTCAGGTCCCCCATGTCATTCTTCGATACCACACCCACTGGTCGCATTTTGAACAGGTTTTCAAGGTTTGTTTACCCCGATCTTCCTCTTACGGGACTGTCTGTCTTTGAATGGGATGCTGATCTGGCTTTAGTGATATCTACAGGGTCGACGAAGTCCTCGCCAGGACGTTCAACATGCTGTTCGTCAACGCCGCCCGATCTGCTTTCACGCTCGCAGTTATCTCGGTTGCCCTTCCCCCCTTCGTCTCCTTCATCATCCCGATCGGTTTCACGTACTACTGGATCCAGCGTTACTACCTCCGCACCTCACGAGAACTCAAGAGGCTCGACAGCGTCACGAAGAGTCCTATCTACGCCCACTTCCAGGAGACCCTTGGGGGTATCTCGACCATTCGCGCCTACAGACAGCAGCAGAGATTCGAGCTTGAGAATGAGTGGCGCGTTGATGCAAACCTCAAGGCGTACTTCCCGTCAATCAGTGCCAATCGTTGGCTCGCCGTCCGCCTCGAATTCATTGGCGCTCTGGTCATCCTCGCGGCTGCTGGTCTCGCCGTCGTCCTCCTTGCGAGCGATGTCAAAGTCAAGTCGGGCTTCCTCGGCCTTGCCATGTCGTACGCCCTGCAAATCACCACGTCTCTCAACTGGATTGTGCGTCAGACCGTCGAGGTGGAGACAAACATTGTGTCTGTCGAGCGTGTTCTGGAGTATGCCCGCCTCCCGAGCGAGGCCCCTGAAATTATGAAGAACAACCGGCCTCCGGTTGCTTGGCCGTCAAAGGGCGCCCTCGAGTTGAAGAACTACAGCACTCGATACCGTGAGGGGCTGGACAACGTGCTCAAGAACATCAACCTGGACATCAAGTCCCACGAGAAGATCGGCGTCGTCGGTCGCACGGGAGCGGGCAAGTCGTCTCTGACTCTGGCACTCTTCCGAATCATTGAGCCTACTACCGGCCACATCAGCATCGACCAGATTAACACGTCTTCAATCGGTTTGTTGGACCTGCGCAGACGACTTGCCATCATCCCACAGGACGCGGCCCTTTTCGAGGGCACTATCCGGGACAACTTGGACCCGGGCAACGTGCATGATGACACAGAGCTTTGGAGCGTGCTGGGTAAGTAATACAGACGAGAAAACAGCCGGCGTTCCCCCTGCCACACCGACCCAATCACCGACAAAGCCCGGCCGCACCCTCCAAGCGAGGGTGTCTTTACCCCTTCCCCGCCATAGATTTGAAGCTAATGCGCCGTGCTATCACAGAGCACGCCCGGTTGAAGGACCACGTATCGAGCATGGAAGGCGGCCTGGAGGCGAAGGTCAATGAAGGAGGTGAGTTCCCGTGCCGTCTGTTCCTTTTCACCGCTTTTCGTCGGCTTTGAGCCTTCGGTCGTGCCCCGTCGTCCCCCCTCCGGCTGTTTACGGCGTGTGCCTCCGGATGTCATCGCGAAAAAAGCAAGGCGTCGCGTTGGACTTGAGGGGACAGCCCCCTTCCAGATGCGCCCATGACCGAATCCGGAGTCCCCTGCATGATCTCCCGCGCATGCAGTGAAAGTCTCGTGCTCGCTTATCTCATCCTGCCCCGTCGCCTTTGTTTTCTGTTTTTGCCTGAACCGCCGACTTGGATAAGCCGCATGGTGGATGGAAAGCTGACTCACCGCCCTCTACAGGCTCCAACCTCTCGCAGGGCCAGCGGCAATTGGTGTCGCTCGCTCGCGCCATGCTGACACCGTCCAACATCCTCGTCCTCGATGAAGCCACGGCTTCCGTCGACGTTGAGACGGACGCCATGCTGCAGACCACGCTGCGCTCACCCCTCTTCGCCAACCGGACCATCATCACCGTCGCCCACCGCATCAACACCATTCTCGACAGCGACCGCGTTGTTGTCCTGGACAAGGGCGAGGTGGTGGAGTTCGACACGCCACAGGAGCTCATCAAGAAGCAGGGTGTGTTCTACGGCCTGGTCAAGCAGGCCGGTCTTGACACCGAATAGGCACCGAAAAGGCAGAGCCGCCGACCAGTGCCGAGGAGTCAAACGTGTCTAACATTTTGAGAAACAAAATTACAAGAGTAAAAAAAGAGAAAAGGGAAAAGCGTGTAGTCTTTTTTTTTGTAACCACGTCCAGGTGTATGTTTAGGCGTGGGCTGCAGGTAGAGCAAAAGAGGGTGGGACGTCAGCGAGTATCAGACGGCACTTGTATATTTACTCGTCGAGACCTTGACCAGCGTTCCCATCTACTTTTTCAGTACTTTGAAGCTCTGAACGTATATGTAAATGTCCGGGTTTTGTCCGACAACGGTTTGGTGTGCGTGCCCTTGTCTGTCCAGTCGGGCTTTGAGTCGTGGTGGGTGCCCAAGACGACGCTTGTTAGCGTATTCGACCTCGCTCCTTGCGTACGACCAACCCCTCCCCGCGGCTAGAGATGCTGTTCGTATTCGGTAGCCGTTGGGGGGTTTCTTCAGCAGCACACACACATGCACACGCACACCATTACCTATCTATGAGCTGGTGGTGGTGTTGGCAGTGGTGGTGGTCATGAAGAGTGGATTTCGTTGGGGGTTGGGTTGGCTCCCTGTGTAACCCGACGTGCTTTACGTGTATGTTTGTGTTGTGCGTGTGGTGGTGTGTG
>WIGM01000640.1:0-25845 GCA_014235935.1 Colletotrichum musicola | reverse complement strand
CGATCAATCAATCAATACAACAGGGACAAGAGTGCCCATACAACCCCTACGAGCGTGCGCATCTACGATTCTTGACAGACTCATTCCCCGCCCGTACCGCCAGTCACGTGGACTCGCGCACAGCACTGTGTACTTAACCAAAACTCCTGACACGTCCTAGAGGTAGGTCTTCGAGCTACCTCTCGTCAACAGAGCCTGACCTACCTGTAGGGCCGGCGCCCGTCTGTAGCAATAGAATCTGTTCGCCCGAATCTACCGGCGCCTCCCGAGTCTCCCTACCCGCCAGAGCCCCGACCGTGACATATACTATAGACTAGAAATTAAGTATATTATATACTATAAAGACCTATAGTATTTTTCAAAGCTCTATTTAATATAGAATAAACAACTAATTCTAATACGAATATACCTAATCTAAATAATATAAACTCGATTCAATTAAAGAAAAAGTACTTTTCTAATATATTATTAAATAGAATTCTAAAGAATTTCCTTTATAACTTACTAGTATAGAAAATATAACTAATCTTCTACCATAGATGTATAATTATAAGTTTCTTAGTAAGTATTAGACTAAGTAGTTTATAGATTTATAACTATTATTAAGAATTAAATTTAATTACTTATATGATAATTAAAAAACTCTTTAAAAAGATCTTAAGGTTATTAAAAAGTAGTTTATGTTATTATATAATATGATAGTTAAATATAGAGTTAGAGAGAGGGATATTTATAATTTTAATAAGACTAGTTTTATAATAAGTATTATTACTATATTAATAGTAGTAATATATACTAATAAGTATAGTAAAGTAAAGTCTATTTAGTTTAGTAACTATAAACAAACTATAGTTCTTGAATATATTAATTTAAATAAGTAGTATATTTCTTTATTTATAATTATTTAAAGTACTTACTATCTTATTAGTTAGATTATAGAATTAGACTTTTTAAGTGATTAGATTATTAAACTAACTATTAATAAATAAACTAATAATAAAATAGATTTAGATTAAATTAAGGAACTAATAGAGAGGTATAACGAATTAATATAGAGGTATAACTTTTATAGTAGTATAACTTTTCCGCCCCTTTATTAGTCTAAAACCTTAGTACTCTATAAGAACTTTTAGTTAAAAGTAGTGAAGCTATTTGCCTTAATATAGCTACCTTTTCTATACTATTACTTTTCTTCGCTCTAATTAAAATATATAAAATATTAAGTAATTAACTTTATAAATCTTAATTACTTTATACTTTTAAGTACTACTAGAGAGTAGTATATAAATATATAATATATTAAAACTATATTTAGATTACTTTTAAGATAACCTTGTGCGGCGTCTTATATTATCCTTACTACTACTACTAAGTAGCTCTTATTAACTCTTATTCTAGCAAATACTAACTTATAACTATCGTCCACTTATATATATACTTATAGTCCTCTTTACTTTAAACCTACTAATCTAGCTTTATATCTACTACTAGGATAAGTTTGTATTCTAACTACTTACTAGTATAGTTGTCTCCCGAGTGAGTGTCGCTAGGGTAGTCCTGTTTTGGCTTCTAGGAGGCCTACCTTGTCTATGCCCTAATAAGGTCTGTTAGGCTAGCTGCTTTTCTATTGTGAGAGACGGTTAGGTATCCTCTTGGACTGCTAAACGGGCTGGGACTGGCTGTGTGGCATTCTTTAGTCGACTACGTAGAGATGTTATAATCTTAGGGTTAAGGATCTAACGATATAGATCTTATAACGAGAATTCGCATAATCGCCATTATAGGTAGATATCCTACTTAGTAAATACCTCTAAGCTTATAAACTTGAAATATATCTTATAGTAATATAGAATACTATACTTAACTAAGATAGAGTAGTTATCTATATAGTTATTAAGTGGGTCTGGTCTTAGGTTCCTACTAGTAGGTAATGCTAACTTAGTTAGACGATGCTGTTTTGTAATTAGACCTAAGGCTTTTGATAAAAGTATTGACTATAGTTTGCTTAAGTATTCTGAGCGTGTGGTTATATACTCTTGCCTAGAAAGGACCTTGTTTATAGTATAAGTTTGTGTGAAGCTAAGTTCTTAGTTTTAGATTATATCCTATATAATATCGACTAGTCGATATAGGTGGTTAAGACTATTTAGAAAGTAGTTTTTAATATTATTATTGTTTATTTCTATATTAGAAGTAATATAGGTATTAAAGTTCTAATAGTACTAGATAAAGTAGTGGGCCTACTATACTCTTATAGGTATATATATTTTATAAAGATACTATAGAATTAGTCGTTAGTTATTAAACTCTTTATAGAGGTCTGCCTATACTTTCTTGTGGGCCTCTTTTATTTTAGAAAATACTATAAGTTTCTATATCTCGAGAACTCTATAGTAGGTGTAGGAAAAGGTTTAATTTACTAGGGCGAGAATGTATTCTTTATTTACTTTATTAAGTTACGCTATAGTACTTAGTTTTTTATTATTAGGCTGACTTATATTACTATAATCCTAGTATTTAGACTATTTCTACTTAGTCTTTAGTATGATATTAGAGTTGATATAGTGGATATAGAGTTGTTGTTGGACTTTAGGGAACTGTTTGTTTAAAGTAGTCTTTATCTATTTATTATAATTAGTAATAATAATATTAGGTTTTTAAATAGAGTATTATACTATAAGTTACTAGATACTCTTAGAAAGGAACTGGAAACTCTTTATTCTTTTGTTATTAATTAGACTAAATATTATATTATAAACTAAACTAAAATAGGTCTATTCTATTATTTAGAATAATAGTAATTTAAAGTGGTTAGTGTTATATATATTATTGAAGTTAATGATCTTAGGGAAATGTTTCTATATCTAGAGGTAAAAGGGGAATATTTAAATAAGTCTAATGAGTTAGCTAGGCTTATTATCTACTTACTTAACGATATAAGAAACTTCTTATTTATTAAAGAGTTTAATTAATGTAGTAGTTAATAAGTACTTATTTAGTTTTTTATAATTAATTAGGGCCCTAGTATTATAGATGTCTTATTATATAAAGGTAGTGTTAGAGTACTAGTCTTAGACAATAGTACGTATATCGCAAGTCTAAATACTAATATAATAACTAGTAGTTTTAATAATAACCTTAATAGGTTCTCTAAAGTGCTAATAGGAAAGGTATATAGAGGGATTAAGGCTAGGTCTATAGTTATATTAGTTATATTTAGAGTCTAAGTAGTACTATAATAGCTACTTTCCCTTTTCTAAAGCCTCTATAATTACTATCTATTTATAGCTATATTTTTAAAACTTCTATTAACATATACTAGTACTCTTTACTAGTTTAGGTTCCCTAAACTAATTATACTAGAATAAGTATCTTATCTTTTAGCATTTATAAGTATAAGCTTATTGTTTAATAATACTAAATCTATTAGCTTTTATAAATATATTAACCCGATTGAAGAGGGATTTAGTTATTAGTTCTAGGTTACTAGGTATAAGTGGGTTAGGGATTTACTTAGGTAGGGGGGATAAGGAGTCTTTATTTAGAGGGTATAATAGACGTATAGGTAGTAATAAAACTAGTCCTTAAGAGTGGTTCTAGCCTTAAGGGTCTAATAGGGAGTATAGTAGAGGGGATCTAATAAGTATTAATATAGCTAATAAGTAAGGAGGTAACCCTATATCTCTCACTATTAATAGTATTATTCCTAGGCTTAGAGTACCTTAAGGTCTAACCTTCGACTAGTCCTAAGGACCCTTTAGACTAGCTTTAAAGTAGAATAAAACTCTCTCTATTTAGTATAGGATAGGCATTGGAGCTGTTACTTAGGCTGCCTAAGTTATGGATCGATATTAGTAAAGTAGGAGGGTAGTATACTATACTCTAGTTTAATAATAAGTATTATAGCTCGATAATATAGTAATATATTAGGACTAGGATAGAAACTATTATCGAAAAAGAGTTTATAGGTGTTATATATCTCCTACTCTATCTTATATAGTCTAAAGGTTCTTTAGGGTTGTAGAAGTATATAGAATAGCTAAACGTCTATTATAGTTATAAAGATATTATAAAGTACCTTATTATCTCTATAGCTATAATACTAGTTAACGCTTAGGGTACTACTAGATAATAAAGGCGACTTTAATATATAGTATTAGTACTTCTAGGGGGATAATTAATCTACTAAACTGTAGCTCTTAGTTTAGTATAGTAAATTATACTTAGGCTAAAATAGTAAATTAGGAATAGAAATAGGGGACGATATTGTTAGGTCTAGTAAAGATAGGATTAACTTATTAAATTACTAGGTCTCGTTATAATACGTTAATTACTATAATAGAAAAATTAAAAAGTAGGCTAAGATTTAATAAGTAGTACTTTAGTAGCTAGTAGTAGAATTTAAGTATACTAGTAATTATTTTTGGGCTAATAGGAGTATATAAAAGTTATACTACTATAAGAGTTATACCTCTATATTAATTTATTATACCTCTCTATTAATTCCCTTAATTTATTATAAACTTAGTTTTATTAAAGTTATAAATATTTAAGTCTATAATACTATATTTTACAATTATATATACTATAAGCTAAACCTATATGTTTATTATATTTAAGTTTTTATATTAAATTCTCTTATAGTTATACTTATAAAAAAGTATATTTAGAGTTATAGTTATTACTTAATAAAGTTCGAAGTCTAGTACTTCCTAACTAGGAGTACGTTATAGTTAGTAAGTAGTTAATTAGCTATATCTTTAATACTACTAATATAGAGAGGAAACGATTAGGAATCTAAGTCGAGAATATACTTAATAAGTTTCTCTTCTTTAAATATCGTTAAATTCTAAGAGTTAGGTATAGTATTATATTATAATAATTTTCTATTTAATTAGTTATATAAAGTTAAAAAGACTAATAAATAGATATAGGTAGTACCTTGTATATTAAAATTTAGAGTCTTTTTAATATCCTAAATAACTAAATCTAATCAGACTTCTTTATTTTATTATAATAATATTATTAGTAATATTATATAATAAAGAAGTTTAAAGATAGTTCTATATAATTAACTAATCGACTTACTTATCAAATTAACTCACTTATTAACTATATTATACTTAGTACTAGTATTAATTTAGTTCTTTATATTAAATACTTTACACATACTAGACTTAAAGAATAATAAATAGATAATGTAGTTTATTACTTAGCGACGAATATTAGTCAGCGACGAATTTTCTCCTAAACACGGTCAGTATCCAACTACTTAAACCTTTAACTGTCAAGAATCGTAGATGCGCACGCTCGTAGGGGTTGTATGGGCACTCTTGTCCCTGTTGTATTGATTGATCGATCGTCTTCTTCTTACTGTTTTCGCGCACGCGCACCCCTGAAGGAGATTGGTGCGCCGCGTCACATGCGAGCCACTAACTCCGATATACCGCGTAAACGCCAAAGTGTACGTGCACCTTTGCCCAGGCCACACACATATGGCCCTTCCCTTCAATATACCCCTTTAGATTGGGTCGTTTTAAAGGGCGTAATCTGCCCCTATAGTATTGTATAAGTATCTGTAATTATAAGGTATTTATATTTTTTCTTTATTTTAAATTTAGTATATTAATAAAGTTATTAAATTGTTATTTGCCTAGTGCCTTAGTAAGCCCATTGGCGATTATTCTCGCTATAGGTATATAGGTTACATCGATAGTATCTTTTATTACCTCCTAGCACAGCTAGTAGTTATAGATATCGATATATCGGAGTTTCGTCTGCAGTTTAACGAGGTCGCTCTTAACTAGATATATTGTTTACTAGTTATTATACTAGATAGTAACTCGGGTAGTTATTTTAGAGATACTCGGTTATAGGGCTAATATTAACTTATTAGCGAATATTACCTCTTTTACTATTTAAGATAGAGTAAGTAACTCGGCTTCTATTATCGATATCGTAATAGTTAATTATTTATTTGCCCTCTAACTGATAAGTCCACTAAAGAGTTTGATGGTATATCCTTGTAACGACTTGTGGTCGGATAAGTTATCTATAAAACTGGCGTCCAAAGCCACAACTAGTATATCGATCTAACCGTCGTATTCCAGCATAAGATACACAGTTTCTTTTACATATAGGAGGACGCGATTAGTGGCCCTATAGTAGTTATTGTTAGGGTTCTAGTTGTGTCTAGCTAGCCGGCTAACTACGAACGCAATATCCAGCTAGGTCATAATAGCTAAGTATATAATTAATCCCACTTTCTTTTAGTACGCGTTAACACTTTAGTGGCTAGCAACTCCTAACGATAGGAGTAGCTCTTCTTGTCCTATAGGGATATTAGCGGTCCTTCTGTACTCGTACGCAGGCGAGCCTATCCTATAGAGTTTATTAATTTTGTTTGTATACGCTACTTATAATAACTATAACTTCTTATTATTTCTATCTCCAGTCACTTCTATCCTAAGGAACTAGTAAAGATTATCCCTACCTTTAAAGTGATATATCTCCTTAAGGTAGTCCATAAGCTCTATAGCTTTACTATGGTACTTGGGTAGAAACGCTAGAATATAGTCGTTAATGTAGAAGAAGAAGAGTATCTTCCCTATTTGCTAGTAGTAGTCCTTACTAGTAACGCACTTCATTCCTATCGTCTTCAGACCACTTTTAAAGTATCGTTATTAAAACAAAGGCGACCATCGCAGGCTATATAATACCCTTTTTAGATATAATACCTTACTAGCTTCCTTATAGCCTAGCGGTATCTCTATATATACAATCTTATCTATAGGGACGTGTATAAACGCGTTAACTATGTCGTATTGTAAAAGCTCGAGATTATACTTAGTAGTAATAGCTATAAGTATTCGAAACAATAGACTAGCTAATGTAGTAGTATATGTGTCCCTAACTATGTCTTTAGTTTGTTAATCTCCTTTTACAACGAGTCTTGTCTTGTGTTTGATGAGTTTCCCGTTTTTATTATACTTATATACGTATACCTAGCGGCAGCTAAGGACTTAATGTCCTCTCGCTTCCTTATGGTTAATAACCTCCTAGGTGTCTATCTCTTAGTAGCTATGGATATAGTCGTTTTCGGTCCTTAGAAATTTAGCCTTATATAAATAGTCTTTAAGTCTTGTATAGTCCTTTAGTAACGGGGGATAATTAACCCTATAGTAGTTAACTTCCTAGACGTAATTATTACCGACCTTATAACTGTAATTAACGCGGGTATAGTCTAGTTAACCCCCCTTTTTATTAATAGTAATATCTTAATTAGTTTTAATAACGGCCTTAGGACTATAATCAACGCGGGTATAGTCTACTTAACCTCCCTTCTCGTTAACATTATAATCTACTCCATCTATTCTATTAACTACTATAGATAGGCCTCTACTAACCTTATAGCTACAATTAACGCAGTTAAGGTCTATTTAGGCCCCATTATTAATAGTATAGTATTTCCCTATCTAGCTAGTATCCTCTACGTTAGGAGACTAGTTCTTCTTATATTTATTTATAAAAGTACCTACTATAAAAGTAGCTTTTTAGGAAGTCCTTAGGGTAGGCCTTATATAGGTACTCTAGTTCTTCGCGTTCTTTAGCGAGTTAGTAGTATGCCTCTTCTTCCTCCACCCCTTTAGTCTAAGTACTTCCAATAATTAGGTAATAAAGGACAAGTTTAGTAAAGTAGGTAGTATTATTAACTAAAACTGAGCTTTTATATAATAGTATTATTCTTCTTTAGCTTATAGTAATTTATCGTAGATATTAGGAAGACTATCGTATTCTTTATTAGTTATATTGTGATAGTGTGCTATTAATGTAGGTAGTATATTAGTTGTATCCAAACTTTGGAGTAAGGCTAGTAAGGCTTCTATATCGACCTACCGAAGGTTATCTTTTAAGTCGGTAATATTACCACTAAAACAGGTTTTCTCATCAAAGAGTATATCTCTTAAGGTAATAACTTAGTTCGTTATAGGGTTCCAGATGTAGTATAAGTTACTAGAGCCATATCTAACAAAGTAACCTATCCAGGCTTTTAGTAATAGTTTTTGGGATCTCTTCTGTCTAAACTGCGCGTCTGCCATAAGAGTATACGCTTTACAGCCGTAGGCGCGTATGTGACCTTAGTGTAGTTTGGCGATATCGATGTCCCGGTAGTTTCGATAGAATAGTTTAAATAGTAATTTCTACCCCCTAGCCGCTAAAGGCGTCCAGTTATAGGTATAAGTAGTTGCCTTGATAATTTCTAGCTATATTATTTCTGGCAGCTTCGCAGCAGCTCTTATAGTTCTAGCTTTTTCCTTAATCACAGCTACTACCCTCTCTACCCCTCTATTCTAGGCCTAAGTATTAAGTACCGATAGTTTAAAACGTTAACCAGCCTCCTCGATTACCTCGCGTACTTATACATATATAGCCACGATCTTGCTATCGTATTTAAAAACCCTTACTACTATAGAGTATTAGATATCTATTATAGCGATAAACTGCTAGATAACCTCCTTTAGTATGGTTGTTGTACGGTTCAGTAGGTAATAGTCCTATATATATCCTATTGCTCGGTCTATGAACATTACTACCAATATATACCCTCTATAACCTACTAGGTTAATAGTATAGAAGTTAATAACTATACGGTCACCTAGCCGGGACCATTAGAGAGATTTACAAGGAATTTGTAATACTATTCGTTTTGTTTTTAAGGTCGCGTAGGCGTCGTAGTTAGTAATCGTTATCTTGCCTATCCGGTTCTTTTCGATAATACTCATACCCTTTAAGGTATTGACGAGGTGCTCGAGAACGCCTGCTCCTGGGTGGCCCATCCTGCGGTACCATAGATTAGCAGTACCACAGAGATTTCGTTTCTTTTATCTAGTATTTCTCACTACTAGGAACGATACCCTCTCCATTATATCCATAGGTATATCTTTAATAACTTGTTGGCCATGTTTCTCGTATAGGTAATAGATAAATATACTGTCCGCCCTATGGAGGCAGTTCTGCCCCGGTTGTATATCCTACTATATACCTAGTTTCCTAAGGCAACGGAACGACACTAGGTTAGCAAAAAAGTTCGGGCAGTAGGTAACGTTATATAGGCGAAGCTTCACCTTTTTACCGTTGTGGTTTGCTACGACCTAGATGTCGACTTCGCTATATCCCTTAATAGGGACTTGTGTAGTTCCTGTCCAAAGGTGGTCTCCTTCCTCTAGTTAGTGTAAGTTAACAAACCTATCCTTATTATTAAAAACATAGATACTCGTACTACTATCGTATATTACTAACTTATGTAGTGGGTAGGCTAACGTTGATAGTTGGACTGTGAAGGTGCTATAAAGCTATATTGTATTTATAGTTCCGAGATATCGCCTATATAGTCAGGCCTTCTGTAGAACCAGTTTGCCCTCCGCTTTTAGCTTATCTCTAACCTTTTTCACACACTCAACGAGGTCGTCATCTACCTTCAGGTAGTTATTTACCCTTTCTTGTGTTGTCTTATTGGGTACCCAGTCTTCGAGTGCGATTTCCGGTATAGCGTATCTGCACTTTGGTAGCGGGTGCCCATGGAACATGCAGACAGGGCATCTGTTGTCGCCCCCTAAACTATATGTCTGGCGATGTTGTTTATTAGTTATCGGCTCGGTTTTCTCCTTGGTCACAGGGCCAAACGACCCCTTAGAGATGTCGATCTTCGGGCCGACTGCCAGTTGATTGGCATTAATGCGTAGGAATCGGTGTATGTTGCCTGTAATGGCGGCGATGGTAGGGTCCAAGTCACCATTGATCTGGTATGCAGCTGACCATTGACTGGCTGCTGATCTGGATAGTGTTGCCAGTAGCTCTTCCAGCCACGTAGCTTTAAGGTTAACTATCCAGCTATATAGATTGTTCTCCGGCTCGCAGCACGCGTCGATATATTTCTTAGATACCGTACTCGTAATCCAGTTCTAGATCTCTCGTATTACCGTCAATTCGTAGTCGTACGCGCGCATATCGTTATTATAGTCCTGTCGCATCTGGGCATAGATTTCGCGATCGGTCTTCGTAAGGTCTATAAGCGTGCTAGCAGGCTCCGTTGTGCTACCGCTTCGCGTGAAGTCTGATGGCAATGGTGCCTTCGGCTTGACCATCCGGACGTTCGGTAGAGTTATCGTTGGGTCCATCTGATCCCAGATATCGTAGGTTATTGCGCGTCCCTTTAGAGTTTTGTACTAGACTGGCCAGTCGGCTGGCCCGTTAAGGGTTATCGTATCCGTCTTCTTGTTCGTCGTTTCTATCGTGTCGGAGGGTCTTTCGGCACTTGTAACGGGTATCAGACTGTTAATTGTCAAGAATCGTAGATACGCACGCTCGTAGGGGTTGTATGGGCACTCTTGTCCCTGTTATATTAATTGATCGATCGTCTTCTTCTTACTGTTTTCGCGCACGCGCACCCCTAAAGGAGATTGGTGCGCCGCGTCACATGCGAGCCACTAACTCCGATATACCGCGTAAACGCCGAAGTGTACGTGCACCTTCGCCCAGGCCACACACATATGGCCCTTCCCTTCAACATTAACATATAACAATTCTACAACCATTATACTAGTTTATATATAAGAAGATAAAATCATTCTTATAATTAAAGCGATTCGATCGGTACGTACTATAGGCTAGAAATTAAGTATGTTATATACTATAAAGACCTATAGTGTCCCCAAAAGTTCCATTCGATATAAAATAAACGACTAACCCTAACGCAAATATACCTAACCTAAATAATATAAACTTAATTTAATTAAAGAGAAAGCACTTCTCTAATACGTTATTAAACAGAATTCCAAAGGATTTCCTTTATAGCTTACTAGTATTAAAGATATAGCTAATCTCCTACTATGGGCGCGTAATAGCGAGCTTATTAGTAAGTATTAGACTAAGTAGTTTATAGACTTGTAACTATTATTAAGGACTAAATTTAATTATCTATATAATTATTAAAGAGCTTTTTAAAAAGATTTTAAGGTTATTAAGAAGTAGTTTATATTATTATATAATATAATAGTTAAATATAGGATCGATAAAGGGGATATTTATAATTTTAATAAAACTAGTTTTATAATAGGTATTATTACTATATTAATAGTAATAACACGTACCGATAGATATAGTAAAGTAAAGTCTATTTAGCCTAGTAACCGTAAATAGGCTACGGTTATTAAATACATTAATTTGGATGGGTAGTATATCTCTCTATTTATGATCGTTTAAGGTACTTATTACCTTACTAATTAGACTATAGAATCAGGCTTTCTAGGCGACTAGGTTATTAAGCCTACTACTAATAAATAGACTAATAATAAAATAGGTCTAGACTAGATTAAACACTTCGATAAACATACTAAAAGCCACACTAAGGGCATCTATTAAATACTTATTATTAATAGTTATAAGAGTTATTTATTGGCTAAATTTAACAATTACTACAAACAGAATACTATTATTACTATTAGTATACCTCCACATTTATCTCATCTACTCTAACTATTAGATATTATACTTTATTTACTTCTAAAACGCACATATAGTAATAAAATTAACCTCTTTATCCAAACCTCTATAAACCACATCACAAAGTCCAAGTTCTTTATTAGCTTCCACTATATACACTAAAAGGTTTTTACAAAAAAAACATTAAATCAACATTCCTAGGAACTAGAATTATCCTATAGGACCCAGAGCATATCACTAGTAAGCTTAATGTACATTTGCGGACGCCTATACCCCTATAGACTAACCCTTTAACACTACCACCTTAGCAGTTACAAACGCCCTCTAACTCCTAACAAACCGTTTCATAATCCAATTTTATTAAAAAGTGGATCTCTACTTATTTGAAAAACTCTTTAACTCTAATAATTAAAATAGTTGAATAATTATTAAAGGGTATATAAGTAATAGTATACTTACTTACTCTTTTAACTAATCGACTTTATATACTTAAGAATATAAATATAGTACTTACTAAGTACTAGAGGACTAAAAAGTCCTATATATAACTTAAAGGGGCACTTAGTATAGAAAAATTATAGGTTTTATTAAAAAGAAAAAAGGGAAACGTTTAGTACCTCGAAATAATAAAGAAGGGGGTCTATTAAAAAGGGCCCAGCCAGCTCGGAGACACTATAGTATGTATAGTAAGACCGGACATAATACGCGAACCTATTCTAAGAATATGGAATTGTTTAATAAATTGAATAGCGATAATAAATAGTTAATTAATTATATTATAGTTAAGAAATATTAAATAATATTATAGACGTAGGAAAAAGTTTGTCACTAACTAATATTCGTTACTAACTAATAAACCACATTAACTAAATAGGTTAAATTATAGTTATTAAAAACTATACTCTATAAGAGTATATAAATATTATTAATAGTTATAAAAACTAAGTTAATTATAAAAAAGTTATTTAATAGGTTAGAAAATATAACTATATAGATTAAGTTTATTAAAGTCTTTTTAAAGTAGTTTTATTATTAAATTTAGTTTTTTATTATACTCTATATAGTACTATTTTACTTTTATAGTTTTTATTTTATTATATTAATTATTCTTTATAAACTTAGTTTGTAGTTATTTTTATTTTAGTTTATAATAATACTTTAAATAATATTAGTTTTTTTATTTAAAAACGAAAATAAAGTATAAAAAACCTATAAGAGTTTTACTAATCCTTCTATATACTTAAAGAGATTAGTAATAAGACTTTTTATAAGATTACTTTTAAATACTTAACTTAAATTCTTTAGAAAAACATTTATATAAAGAGTATATTTAGAATAAAATTGTTCTTAACTTTTTAAATCTTTATTTAAATATTATAAAGTTTAATTATAATAAACTTTTAATAAACTATAGTAAAAAGTATAGAATCGATAGAAGTATTAATTTAGTTTAAAATAAACCTTATAGTTACATTAATTTATATACTTTATACTAAAACTTATATAAAGTACTTAATAGTATCCTTATATTCTTCTATAATATTCTTAAGTATAAGTTTAGTCGATTGAATAAGTATTAATAATACTCTAATATAAAAAACCTTATTTAAAAACTAATATATTTAGTTTATTATATTTAAAACTTAAGTTAATATTATTAAAACTATTTAGTATTTATATTATAAAACTATTTAGTATTTATATTATAAAACTATTTAGTATTTATATTATAAAACTATTTATAATATAAGGAAACAAAAGAATAAGATCTATAGAAATTTAGAACGTTTAGTACTTTTAAGTTAATATACTTCTAAATACTTATATAATAGGATTTAAAGTAAAGCGTTTTATACTAATAAGACTAATTAGTCTATATATATAGAATAAATAATAGCTTAGTTATAAAAGAGTTATATAAAAAGTGTAATAGATTTATTATAGGTTTTTAAAACGTTATAAAGTACTTAAATAGAAATATAAAAGAGAAAGAAACTTATATACTCTTTTCTTAAGTAATTAGAAATAATAAATAACTAGTAAGTATAGAAATAGGTTTGTAACTATAGTAAATTAAAGTATTTAAACGAGTATTATATTATAGTTATTAAAGTTAAGTTTAAAGTACTTAAAACATATTTTATATAAAGTAAAGAGATAAGTAGTACTTAGAGTATATAACTATATAGTAAGGTGTATAAAATTAAGGAGTCTATTATAATATTATATTTGTTAGGTTTTTATTATTATTAAAGATTTTTACAGTACTCTTATATACTCTCTTTTTAACTAATATAAACTTATCTTTAATTAAAAAAACTAAAATAATACTTATTAAACTAAATAGTTAGTATTACTTTAATTTTTAAACCTAGATCTTTTATTAAGTATCTTTTTAGTATATTTAAAACGATATTATATAAAATTATTATTAATATAATTAATAACTTAAGTAATACATTTTTAGATTTTCCTCTTCTTAAGACTTTTACTAATAGTTCTTTTATATATAATCTCTTTAGTACTTACTTTAGTTAATAATTAGTTATAAAGGATAGTCTTAGTCTTAACCCCTTTTTTTATAATATAAGGTCTTAATTATATCGAGGTTATTGTTATTAAGTTTTCTTTTATAGCTTTGAGTCTCTATCTTAGAGGGATTATTATAAAAAGTACAGTTACTCTTATACGTACTAGCTAGGACCTTATGGCCGGCGAGCTTAGAGACCTTAAAAAATAGGATAAATCGCGCTTAGTATAATTAACGCTATAATATTCACAAATTCGTATGTGCCGCGGAGGCGGGCTTTTTTTTGGCGTATCTAACTTTGGGTAGCCTATTAGTGGTGGTGTAGATGGGAAGAAAAACGGGATGGTGTGGTGGGTGCGGGGGTGGTATGCGCTCTTCTTTTTCACCCACTTGAGCGGGCAGAACAAAGTCACAGTTCCATCAGAGATCATTGTAACCCAGGTGTAAGGCTTGGCTTAGGCTGGTGCTGGGCATGGCTCGCAGTACTCTTCTGTGGTCCTCTCTCGGAGGCAGGACGACCGATGTGAGACTGGAGGAACAAAAACGTCTTCATCGCCCGCGTCGGCAGGGCGAGTGTCGAAATAAAGATTTGCCGGCCTTCGGCCGCTCGTGTCTTCCTCGGCCGAATACCAGTCTCTCAATCTCGTGGCCAGAACTTGATAGGCTTATTTCTGCGTCTCCGATTCCTGGCAACCAGCTGGGGAGAACGTCATGTTGCGGCCTGGCCGCAGGTCAGTTCAGCCGACAGATCATCTTCAGCGCAGTGTACGGGAAGACGTGTTACTATTATTCCCAGTCCTGCCCACCAAGTATTATGCAGGATTTCATGCAGCATGGAGATTGTTGTTGGAAAGTTTGATTTGGTGCGAACGGGGGGTTACAATTTGGCCATCCGAGGTTCTGGCCGCAACGGCCGCGACTTATGTTATGCATACCAGTGGTACTGCACACAGACCTATCTGGGCCGCTGGGTACAAACATAGTACTCGTGAGGGTCGTTCTCTGGTGTCCCCCGCTGGCCGCTCGCGATTGATCAAGATTCGCTGGCAACCAGGATGAAACCCCTCACCCCTATGCAGATCTTGGGGCAGGCTTCGCGGAGGATCAGCGTGACCAAAGTGTTGGCAGGTCTGGGCCACATAAGAAGCACATGCTTGTGCTCAACATGTCTTGAAAGGCCGGCGATGGCTTTGTCAGGGCTACCTAGGCAGCTAGCTAGGTAGCTGTTAGCTTGCCACCAGTTTGCAACGGTTTTTCGCCACATTGTTTGTGTGCTTGAGGAATGCACCTTGCTTGGTTGGTCCGCCGAGTCGCTTGGGACACAGAGCATTAGATTATCCACATTAGATGGTGTCTTATTATTAGGAACTAGAAGGAGGAGCTACAGGTTGTGGTGTTTGGATGATGATACGAATTCAATAAGGCAATACTGACACAATACTGTACCAGTCCTGTAAGTTATATATATATACTGATCTTGTGCATTCATAGTACATGATATGGCACAGTAATTTCCATTATAGTGGTACACTCAGGATTAACTAGGAGTAAAAGGTATCAGGAAAAGAGCTAGAGAGAGGACCTAATCAGGCTACCACCCCATCCTGACACACATAACCAGCACATGGCCAGAGGACTTGGGTGTAAAAAGAGCTGGGTCAACATGTGTATATGATCTGAACACTGGTTCTTTTAGGTGTGAGTGTGTAGTTGACAACGATCCAAGCCTACAGGCCCTGTGACACCGGCATGCACCTTTCGGTGCATGTCGGGCATATCTTCTATGACCTGCAGCTGTCAAGTTCGGAAGTCCGCAAACATCAAGGGCGTTAGAACGATCGAAATAGTGAATAAAGAGTTATCTTCGGACGGGCACCGCCCACTAGGAATAGGGCTACCTACCCACATAGTACAAAGTATGACACATGAGTACCTAATAGGCCTGGCCGTCCAACGCAGCTGGCGCATGTGGTCGAGATATCCACGAGGGTTGCTCTAGTGCTGTGGCGCTCTCTGGGACCAGGAGGGGCTTACTATGTATGCCCGGCCTGCCATCGGAGCTCCGGGTAGTAATACTTCTTTCTGTCTTACCAAGTACTAGGGCACTGCAGTTGCTGTACACGTGTACATTGTGGCGGAGAGAGCCGTGCCTGGAACCGTGGGTTAAGTGTGTGAAGGACGGGATGGCAATCGGAATTGTCTGCTTAGTAGTTGCTCTCTCCCTTGGTCTGGACGGCGAAAAGTTCAGGCCGAATCGCGGTCCAGGTCGGGAAAGCGTTGTTATGCCCTTGCCATAACAGTAGGCTCCAAACAGACTTCTTAGAGATGAAGCCATCTTACCGAACTCCAGTTTGCCCTGTGGAACTGGGACTTGGGACCTGGGACCTACAAAATAGTACATAGCAGGCCAGAAACAGGCCTGCGAAAATAGAAGAGAAGCGCAATGCCGGCAAGGAAAAATTGGTGGTGTTTCAAAGGTACAATTTTCACTAAAGGCCTGCCCTGTTTCTCCTATGTGCATAAAGATGAGGTGCTTCCGTAGTATGTACGAATGCGAATTGTGAACAAGCCTGTCCACGGTAAGGCGTTGCGGCTCAAAAGTAGACAACAAGTCGCTTTTGGAAGGCGTTCCCAGATACAGATACACCTTTCTCCTTCGTCTCATGAAGAATAATTCCTAGGTAGATGTTTTTTCCGTCTTGTTACACAAACATTTTAGTTCGTGGTGTAGGCTAGGCTGTCCGCAATCGACGTCGGCCGACGGCGGCAAGGCGGGCATGGGGAAGCGGCCCTCCGTACGGATCCATACCTACCTAATAACTACACTAGTACCTGCCTAGGTAGTATCAGTGCATCCATCCGTGATGATAGCCTGATAGGAAATGATACTAACGAGCCCGAGTGGTAGTCATGGATGACATGCTGGGATGTTTCCACTTACTCGTCACCGCGTGTTTCAGATATTGAGGCGTAGCAGGGATATGCCTGCAAAAGCTTCTGCCTTCCTGTCTTTCACGGTTCCTCTCTGGCTTCTCACTCCGACCAGGTGGATGGGCAGGGGTGGTGCCATGGCAAACGTCATGGGTGTTGTCATGGGTCCGCCGGAGGAGCGGGTCTACCTGGTCTTCTCCCAATGCATCTCCAACGAGGGCATCTCCAATGAGGTTAGTGCGGATAACCCTGACTGCTTAGAGGGGAAATAGTCTGCCTCAGTTATTGGTCAGGCTTCGATGGAGGCGATCTGGGATCGCCCGGGTGCCATCGAATTGTGAGACTCAGAGGTGATGATTGATTAGTGTGGGTCCCCCACCAGCCCACTTCACAATGTTCGAACCACTACCTTCCCAACTCCTCAAAATACTAGTGTCAGTATTATTCGTATAGAGTACAGACATCTAGGTAGTTAGGTACGTAGTAGAGGTCCCTATATATATACCTAGGTAGGTCGGCGGGCGAGTGATAAGAAAGGGGGAAAACGCATATATGGAGCTTAGATTTAGTTAGCTGATAATACCTTGTCTTGAGCTGGGTTTCAGTGGTCAGAAAGAGACCTACTAAGAATACGGTATACCTAGTTGCTTAGGTGTAACCTCCATGGTCGGGCATGCCTCAGGATCTTAGTGGAGATCCAGTGGGAAATAACCACGACCACTGCAGTACCTCGTGTACGTGCCTCGGCCCTAGTGTCGCCTGCGCAAATGCTCCGAGGGGGTGGCGAGCGGCATGAAGAACACTCGGTGATTGTGGGCGGTTTCGCGTTAGGGTTTTCATTTGCCCTTCTTCTTTGCCCGTCCTTTGGCTACTAATTACCACCTTAGCTCATCGCATCGCGTCAGTTATCGCTCTACCTCCTCAAAGAACGGCCAACAACGCGGCACGCCAGGACCATCAGCATTGCCCGAACCTGCTGACAGTCCAGGGCATCCTGTCGAGGACTGTCGATAGTCCATCATGTTCACAGCTGGCGGCTCAGGGGACCCCTTGAGCGACTGCCATCGACAATGTGAGAGAGCGGCGAGTCCTGACCGAAGATGCGAAATGACGGCAATACCAGGTTGAATATCGACCCGGGATGTCCAAGAACCGGTCGAGCGTGTACTATGTACTATGTAGTGCCACGGAGTACAGATACCTTGATCGACTCCGATCCTGGCCCCATCGCTCCATGGTTCCAATCATCTCTCACTCCTCGTTTGCCTTCGTCAATGTCGAAGCACGCGATACAAGTCTGCGTGAGTATTGGTACATGTACGGTTAGTAGTACCCGCAGGAGCACCCGCACCCCGGTGGCACCCCGCTCAGGGTTGATTGAGCTCAGCTCGCAAGCGAAATCTGGACCCAAAGCTGGTGCAAATTTCACGCACCACGCGACGCGACACCAGTGACTACGCACGGCACGGTCGCGATCGTCGGCAGAAAATCTGCGATATCAGCTTTGGCAACGCACTGTCTCCGTTGTGAGCCGCGCTCGTGACAATAGTACACCATCGGGGATCGGCAGTCGGTTCTCGGCGTCTTCGACGGCCTTTCCTGTTCCGGTACTCTCGTTGCCCCATCAAATGCTTCAACAACACTCGATAGTAGTAATTAATTGCCCGCTCTCAGAGAACGCACGGCGAACGGATCATCACATGGGGCTCTTCGCCTTCACGCAGCCTGATGCAATAACCAGATAGGCAAGCAATAAATCAAAGTTGAGAGCGATAAGTAACCGACCCAACTGCCTGGGCCGTTTATTTGTTCCGGACATGGCTCAGCCGAGGCTTGGATTGTGGGATTGTGGCTATTCAGTAAATGTAGATATTGTTTACCACTGTTTCCATCCACAACTTTTCTTCCCGACTTCGTAAGTAGCCGTGTCAAACGCAGCTGCACTCTGGTATGCGATGGGACGGAAAGCAACAACGCCAACTGGGACGGCGCCAGGTCAACGCAGTAGGCCGGAATGACGGCGAACCCGTCACGCGTCTTGTTGGAATCAGAATACAGAGTACGCGCTCTGAAACTCGTGGTCTTGGATTTGCCGGGTGGGGAGATCATCTATCGAAGGGAGGGGGAATGGCGCCATGGTTCTGGGTTGGCATTGCCTGACTTGCTTGATGCAGCTGCTGGCGCGTATGACTTATTAGGGCTGAATCGAAGGCGTGAAAACCCCATCCCGCCACCTGATCGGGATGACATGAGGCGCAAGAGCGGAACATCACGAGCAAGTGAGACGCTTCCAAGGCGAGACGGCCACACCCCCTTCGGAGGAGGAAGTTGTGAGGGCTCTTCGAACAAGTGAAGGGAAGTCGGAGGTAGTTTACTGTACAGCTGTGCAACTCCGACTACTTTCTGATGCAGCGTAACCGGGTGTCTCCCGAGCATCCAGAATCCTTCGGACGCACAAGCCGCCCCTCTCTTGTCCATCCCATTATTTCGAGCTGTCTGCCTCCTCCGCCGCCAGAGTATTATTCGACGGTCTAGACGCGACAGGGATCCAAACTACACGCCTCCTGTTAGGCCGCTCACGCCACCCACGTCCCCGCAGTCATCCTCTCCTTCGTCCGCTGTCGCTAGTCGTGTGAGACTGTAGTGTACACTACGTGACTAGGTGATTACTAGGTAGGTTGCTCCTTTTACCCCTCAAGCCCGCTATCGGGATTAAGAAAACTGCCGTGCTGGAGTATCTCGCCCACTTTCGGTCTGAAGGCAGAGAGAGAGGGGTAACAAGACGGAGAGTTCCACAGCATGCCCATCCTCGTCGATGAATAGGAACGGGCGTCTGGGCTAGCACCACAGGGCACACAACAATGGCTTTCGGACTTGCTCGCACACACAGCTTCGCGAATGTCTCGCTCGAGCTTCTCCTACCAGCGCGACGTGGACTCTTTGTGCGGACTTGGGATCCAAAGGCTGGCTTCGTCGCATTCAAATCCCGAAATCATTTTCGGGCGAACATACATGTCTACCGGACGACACCTCAGTAACAAAAACTTCAACAGCAGCAGCAACAGTCAGTAGCGAGATTCCAGACCCGACTCGGTCACTCAAATCAAACTCGAAAGGGATTCGAAGCAACATCAGGGGGCGAGCCGCAGCAACTGCAGCCGGCAGCCTCACGGGCGGGCGTGCAGATTACACGGTGACATCCCGACTCCGAAGGCCAAGGCAGCAGGCGTTAAAGCCGGGTTGCGACCTGCTACGAGGCTATTACCATTCGTCTTGCCCCAAAGCTCAACGCGGTGCGGGTCTTTAGGACTCGTATCATACGTGAATGCGACTAGCTTTGCGCGTGGGCATTAATACCTAGTATCGTGTATATGCAGCAGGTAGCAAAAGGGCAAAGTGAGATATGAGGTGCTTTAAGAGGGTTGATTGTGACGAACCCAGACGCGCTTTCAGTTTTCCCCTACCGCTCTCCGACGGTTTCCCATCTGAGTCCTCTCCATCACTGCCACTCAACTTATACGGTAAATGGCCACATACCCTACCAGTCTAGGTGCGTGGTGTAATATTAAGTAACACATGGACCCCCCTTTACAGCTCTTGACAGGCAGGTGTGCATCTGCTGGATGGTTTCTGCTGGACCGCCAACCCCCCCTTCCCTTGTCCCCACGACAGTCACCGGACCCGCCCCTGCTTTCTCTCTCTCTCTCTCTCTCTCTCTCTCTCTCACACACACACACACACACACAAGCTAAATTCTTTAGACTTATACCTTCTTCGTCATACAAATCCACCTCAAGACAGATATCGTCAGTTAGAGCTAATCATTAGATATACTGATTTTCTCTTTTTTTATCGTCCGCCTACTTGCTTACCTACCTAATGTACGTATATAGCTTGGTACTAGTAGTCTAGTACTCTACCCAGGAATGAATGGGTAGTATTTCTGGTCTTCTATTCTTGAAGCCTAGGTAGTGTAGCTTGCTGCTCCTCCATTGGTAACGTGGATCTTCCTCTATTGTTAGGTATCAGTGACACAGGGAGCCGGGTGTTTGATTTTTGCCGACACTCTACGCACGCAGCGCTTAGTCAGTGGTTCGTCTCGTTTACGACATCTCTATGTCGTACGACCTCTAGCCCACCCCCAGCCGCTGGAGGAAGAGGTATTGACCGGGCAAGATGGAAGGGGGAAAAAAGAAAGCAAAGACCTACACCTATGCCGCGGTCTTGAATGTTAGCGAGTTACCTGCGGGGTCTCGCTATATGGGAAGTCCCGCAAGAACTACACTAACTTTTAAGCCCGTGGGATAGGTCTAGTGTACACTACTTCCATAGTACCTACCTAGGTAGGTAGGAAAGGGTAATTGGAACCCCGTGCCTTCTATTTACGTCGATGTACTGTGTGGTTAGCCTCGCACAAGTGGTGTCTACTATAGTATGCACACGCGAACCGGCAACGGTTTGCTCTGTACACGCCCGTCTGACAACAGTAAGCACACCTCCCCTTCAGCCGTCTTCCCGCTCCTGTGGCAGCTGTCCACACCCCTCTGGATTTAGTGTCCATATAAACCCTCCCTACGCCCTCACTCTCAAGCAGGCCTTACTACTAACTCCTAATGTGTACACAGATGTCCCGGAGATCCAGCATCAGGACCGGTCGCGCTCTGTCTCTGTCCTTGCGGGAGGAAAAAAAAAAGGAAAAAACATTGGCCCCAGCTCTCCGGCTCTGCGTCTTCTGCCTTTACGGACTGACCTCCTAGCGGACTGTTACTCGTCCTGAAGGCCGATGGCCTGGAACGTGCTACAGGTGCAGTAGGTAGTAATAGTATGAAGACGCATGTCTATCTGTCTACCATCGGCATTCAACTGGCCTGGCTGGCAATATCCGTACCTGCACCACCTGGCTTAGGTACACTAAAGTGGGCGAACGGCGCCAACCAAAATGAGCCTGGGCCCGTTCGTGGATAGGTAAGTGGGTTTCATCATCACACGCCCCACCCGTTTATCACCACGACTCCTTCTACCGGGTCCTTTCTGATTGAGGCGTCTCCTTCCTGGCCCTATGGCCGCCTCGGTAAGGAACCTGGTAGTGTACCTAGTGTATGTGAGCAGGCAAGCAGGCTGGGTTGTGGTCCCAACCGGGCATGGTAAAGTAGACGCCTCGGGGCCCCTCACGCCTTTCCTGCGTCTCTTCCACTCTTCCCCTCCACTCTCTCCCACCTGCGCCGGGGAGAGGGTTCTGTGGCTCATTGGAGCAAGGTTCCTTGCTGTTACTGTTCCATTCCCTGGTTCACCTCACTTTCCCAACTTGGCCGCCCTCTTTGTAAAAAGGTTATTTGCACCACTAGCACCCCCCATACGTCCTCCATTTGCCTTTCTTACCTACCTCACCTTACCTTGCCTTACTTTTGCCTCCTACCTTCAACCTCTCTTCCTTCCTCTCAACCCGCCTGGCCAGCCAGCACTTTTTTTTTGTGTTTATTTCTCGACCTTCCTTATCCCTCCCTTTTGTCAACAGCTTTTTTTTTTCCCTGCCGGCCTCCGATCTCAGCTGGCAAAGACAACATCTACGCACATCTCAGAAGGCATACCTGCAAAAGACCGAGACTAAGCTATACATACACACTTGGTCTTCTCTCACCAACATCGGCCTCCCATGTTGCTGTTGCCGGTCTTCCCCTTCAACGATTCTTAGTCAACTGGAGCGCATGCTACATGACCATGCTCACAGTCAAGCAGCCAACACACTACGGCTACAAGTCCGTCCATGACCTCCCGACTCCGCCCTCGACATCCCGACCTTCACCTCCACTGTCATACCAAGACCACCCGTCTCACAAGCTGTTGCCGTCCATTCCCCGTAGTCACAGCCCACCTGGCCAGTCCATGTCGGCGCATCATCGTGGCCTGCCTCCGCCGGCGGCTATGACTCTGCCTCCACAGCCGCCTCACTCGACTACGGCACCTCCTCCGCCGCCGCCCCCGGCCCCCCATCCTGTTGCCCACGGCCCTTCCAGTCACGGCCATGTCATGGGCCAACTGCCCGGCCCGCCCCCCCAGTGGCAGGGTGCCGAGGACTCTATGAGAAGTTGGCTAGCTGCCAAGGCCGAGGAGGAACGTAGGAGACAGGAAGAAGAGAAGACGAGGCAGGAGTCTCTTCGACTTGAGCAGCGGCGCATAGAGGCTGACATGCTGAGGACCTCCCTTACTGGCGGAATTCCCCCGCCCATCGTGCCGCTGGTTTTCGCTGGCATGGGCGGCGGTGTTCTGCCTCCTGCAGCATTGGAATGGGCGCAGCAGTTCCTCAATCCTCATGGCCAGCCTCAGCATCCTCAGTTGCTCGCTTCCCAGGGTCCGCTGTCGCCCGACCATCGTCGCGACTCTCAATCGCAGCCATACGCACAATTTGCCGGTGTTCCCTCCACGCCTAGCTCGGCCCCTGGGCCACATGGTTTCACGGGATACCCAGGTTCTCCGGGCACTCGTGGCCGAGCAACGACCTTGTCTTCAACTGGATCGGTGTCGCGACCACTCGGGTCCTCGGGCTTGCCAAGCTTGAACACGAACGTGCCGCAGTCTGGCCCACAGGGCACCGCGACGTTGCAAACCCATCAGCCTCACTCGGCGGCTCAAACCGCTCCCGCGCAACAGGAGGCTCAGCCCAGCCCGTCCATCTACTTCCACCACTGGCATCCGCCGACATCCCAAGCCGGAGGTGGCTCTGCCCAGCCTGCGACCCCCTCCGGTGCGTCCAGCAAGACCAAAAGAAAGCGAGAGTCGCTTTAGGCTAACCTTGGCTGCTATGGCCATTAGGGGAGTCTCCTAGAAACAAGCGCAAGGCTACCGGCCCACAGCCAGCCGCTCCACCTCCTAGTCAGCAACGCGCAAGGTCACCTCCTTTTCTCGGTGGATCGACGCTTGGGAATCCTCCTCCAGGACGAAGACGAGGGCATTCGCGACAAGCCAGCGATATTCCGTCGTACCGGCCAGCGGGTCGTGGCCGAGGTGAGAGTTTCGGGACACCTCGCGGTGTATCTCCGCAGGTCGGCACGCTGGGTGCCACTCCGAACTGTGCGGGCGGCGACTTGATGTCGACGTCCGTTCAACAACAACAACAACAACAACAACAACAGTCAACGGCGGCAAGGAGCGGTGGCGGGCACTCTGTCTCTTCCTTGTTGTCAGAAGGGTCATGAAACGCCAACACGCACGATGCGAACCAGCGGCAACTCGTAAATGCAACATTCAAAATCAGCAACGTTATACGCGAGCGAACGTGTGGAGCCGCAATGTCCGGGCTACACAGCACGGCAACGCAACACAACACTGAACTCGTCTCACGTCTACTGTCGCGGCGGATTCCGCGAAACGAGATGCATGAGTATGACATTGTTCTTCTAAATTTCGCTTCTATCGGAGATACTCCGCCATACAATTTCCGCCGCGACCGACCCTTTCCAATTCGACTTCGACTTCTTCGGGCTTGGGTAGGCGGTTCACTAGAAGCCGTTCTGACGGATTTGGCACTGGAGGCGGGCATTTCCCCCCATCTTCTCGACATAGGTCGCGGTAACTCATTCGATTCTTTCTAGCGGGCGGCATTGTCATCGCGGGACTAGCCTTGGGCTTTTTTTATCGACTTCTCGTTTCGTTCTCTTCTACCCGCGGCCTGGGGTTTGATTTGTATTGCCAACCCAGCATTATGTTTTGTTGTCCCTGCAGCAGGTTGGGACGTTTATATTTCTTTCTGGCCGTCTTCTTGAGACGAGCGCCCAAAGGCACTGCCGGCTGGGGCACCTTTGGTGGGTGTGTATTGAGGAGCATTTTGAGACTAAGGTTGGAGTCGGTTAGGACAAGTTCTCTTCTTTTCTTCCCTTCGACCGTCCTAGGACTTGCTCGATTGGATCCTTGACTCTTCTCGGTTGTATCATCGAGAGTCAGTCTTGTTTTGGGGCAATCTTACATGTATTATGATACCCTGCAGGAAAAAAAGCAAGATGAGACGCACATTGACGACGGATATTCTCGTTTCAGCCCCATGAAGACTGATACCTTATCTCGCTTGTTTGATTACGACCCTGCGAGGGTTGTTTGGAAGTGGGCGGGCCTGGAACCGATGTAACTAGCAAGGTGTAATAACCCCTCCACTAAAGTTCACCGCCCAAGATGTAGCAAAGCAAAATAACGACTACGGGTTAGCCGGATTATAATCTATCTGATTTTAGCGTCCGGGTCTAACAGAATATTTGACTAAATTAGAAATATTAATATAACAAATTTAGTTTTTTATTAATCAACTATAGTTCATACTTTTAGTTAGTTATATTATATTATATTATTTTAATTATTATAGTATTTAATTTTAAATTATTTTTATTAGATTTTATTATAACGTTATTAATAAGTAAGCTGTCTAGACAAGCTAGCTACCTAGGCCTTATTATACTTTAAAGACCTTTTTTCAACTATTTTTAAAAAGTCTAAATTTTTATAAAAAGTTTTAAAACTATATAATAGGGTTTATTATATAGTTTTATATATAAATATAAAACTTTCTAAAATTTTTAATAGACAATACTATTTAAAATAGAAGAAACGAAAAAGTGGGTCCGTAATAAGAGTTAGAGTTAATATCTTATAAACTATAAAAACTAAAATATTATAGATTTAATTATCTATATAAAACCCTTATCGATAACGCTTTATAAAGGTTTATAATTCTTTATCTAAATTTAAACGTTTTAAAAATACTTAAAATCGACTTTTAAAGAATAATAAAACCTAGACAGCTTACTTATCTAGATAGCTCGCTTATTAACTACATTATATTATATATTTATAAAAAATATAATTTTATATAATAGAATTTTAATTTTAATTTTAAT
>WIGM01000639.1:0-25845 GCA_014235935.1 Colletotrichum musicola | reverse complement strand
AGAAGCCGGGGTTCTCAGTCGTTGAAAATGGTTGAATGCAACGGTGAACTGACTCGGTGCGAGGCCTCGAGACCCACCAGTCGAATCCTGAGTTTAATGAAGTTGGTCAGCTCGGCTGCAGAGATGCTCCAATTCACGGGGAAACGCCATTCCAGGGAAACGAATGAAGGCCTGCAAAAGGGTACCTCGGTGGGCCTGAAGTAGCCTTGTCAAGATAGCCAAGTTCAGAGGCAGGATAGACGTCAGATTGAGTAACCCCTGGTGGCACGTTGCCGCATTGGTTCCCTTGCTGCCAATTAACCTTCGGCCCCGAATAGTTTCCGAAATCCGCAATGTTGGTGAACCTCGCCTGATCATTCTGACATGCCGCATGCGTTCATCCTGCAGTGATCCACGCAAGGATGGCTCTCATCGTAGCCCTCCAGTCGGTCTCAATTGGCGCCCTGAAAAGCAGACCGCTCCCGCCCTGGTCAGCAGCAACGATCCCTTTTCCCTCATCCCCGTAATTACTCTCGTTCTCTCTGACGCGTGCCTTTTCGGTCAACGTTGAGCCAAGGAAAGCAGGTCTTCTTGGTTGCAAATCTCTCCTCACCCCGTCATTCATTTGAATGTGAGTTCTCACCCGTCGTCCTTGAGTCTGGCTCTACCGTGGGCGGGTTCAGAGATCGGTCCTGGCCTGTCGGCTGGGCATATCCACTCAGAACTCGGCGCCCAGGACCAACTCAATATCAACCTCATCGAACTAGACTAACAACGGCATGCGCAGACCACACCTTAAACCGCCAATATGCGTTCCAACGTCCTCTTGTCAATCTTCGCCCTCGCGAGCACCGCCTTTGCCGCCCCGGCCGCCAACACCCTGGACCGTCGCGGCGAAGTCGGCCACGACCAGCTCAGCCCCCTCCCCGAGAAGGTCCAAGACAACGCCGTCGGCAAGGCCATTGCGCGCTTCAACCCCAAGCTCCATATCGCCCACGGCTGCCAACCCTACACCGCCGTCAACGACGCCGGCGACACCAGCGGCGGCCTCAAGCCGACGGGCTCCTCCAGCGGCGGCTGCAGGGACACCGCCAGGGGCCAGGCCTACGCCCGCGGGACGTGGCACAACGGCCGGTACGCCATCATGTACGCCTGGTACTTCCCCAAGGACATGCCCAACGACGGGATCCCCGCGGGCTCGCACCGGCACGACTGGGAGAGCGTGGTCGTCTGGCTCAACAACCCGTCCGTCGCGAACCCGACGATCCTCGGCGGTTCGGCCTCGGGCCACGGCAAGTACAAGAAGACGACCAGCCCGCAGCGCGAGGGGGACAGTCTCAAGGTCGAGTACTTCACGCAGGCGCTGCTCAACCACGAGCTGCAGTTCACCGACACCGCCGGCCGGACGTACCCCGTGCTCGACTGGGACGCCATGTCGCCGGCCATGAAGTCCGCGCTGGAAAACACCGAGTTCGGGCAGGCGAACGTGCCGATCAAGGACGAGAACTTCCTCGACAACCTGGGCAAGGCTGCCCTTTGAACGTACCTATTCGGGCGTCTCTGGGGCGGTTTCACTGGATGATGAGTTGGAGATGGGAGGGTGTTATCAATGTTTCTCTTCTTCGTCGATATTATTGACTACATTATTGTTTATTCTTACGTCACGATCAGCAGCAGCTGTAAACAGTTCCACACTTATTATACTTTATCCACCTCAAAATCCTCAGCAATTGCGCCTTCATTACATTGCCTGCAGGCAAGCGGGTTCTGCTGCACAGCGTTTGAGAGGACAATTTCGAAGAGACGCGTTGGCAATTTGTTGAAGTTGCGAAGAAAGTATATTCATTTTGATATCAAAGATAAGATTATATGAGGTCCCGGAAAAGCGGGCATGGACAGCCAAGAACCTCAAGCGTTTCGCGGTCCATCAGTCGCAGTCGCAACCGTAGACACAACCACAGGGTCGTCGATAACCTTGCTATCGTCGACCGACGAGCTGTCACCCTCGATCTTGCTGTTGTCCACGGGCCGCTCGGGGACCAGGAAGACGGCCCACGAGGTGGTGGGCACGCAGACGACGAACATGACGAAGGCGACGATGAGGTTCACCATCGGGCTGACCTTGATCGCACCGATGCCGAAAGCCAAAGCGGAGCCGATGGACTCGAAGGAGCGGACGAGGCCGACGCCCAGGGTCAGGGTCTCGATGTCGTCGAAGAAGGTGCCCATGATCCAGTAGACGAACATGTAGTGGGACTCGTTCATGAAGCTGAGAGGGGGAACTTTTATTAGCGGCAGGTTCTTGGGGAGAGCCGAAGGGACTAGACAGTGGTGGACTCACCGGAACAAGACGTTGACGGCGAAGCCGCGGCCGAAACCGGGGGAGGTCCAGTCCAGGGTAACCTTGGGCACGGTGTCCTCGTACAGCTTCTCGTTGGCGACCTGCCAGGCGAAAAGACCAAGCATGATGACGGAGAAGGTCGCCCAGGTGATCTTGGCCAGCTGGGGTCGGCTGAAGCACTTGAGGTCGTAGAACCAGCCCCAGAACATGTTGGCCGCGGACGCAGCAATGCCCGAGGTCAGCGCGCCCAGGGTGCGGGCGCGGACGGAGAAGTAGCGCGTCAGGTAGATGCCCTGGTAGGTGCTGTTCCAGTTAAAGCCGATGAGGATGGGGATCAGCAGGAAGAACTGCTTGCGCTTCAGCAGGCCGAGCCACTTGCGGAACTCGCCCATGACGGCCTTGTTCTTGGTCGGGTCGGCGACGCGGCGGCCGTCGCGATGGATGACCTTCTCCGGGGGCGAGACGAGGAGCGCGAGAGGGAGGCCGAGGCACTGCAGGGCGATGAGGACGAGGTAGGTCGTGTAGCCGACCTTGCCGCGCTGGCCGTTCTTGGAGTTGAGGGAGAGTTGGATCGAGGCGCCGAGGAGCTGGCCGAGCTCGCGGAGGCCGAGCCAAATGCCGGCTGGTGAAAGAGACTGTTAGCGCATGAAAAAAAAAGCCGAGGGGTTTGGTTGGGTTTGAACATACTGAACTTGCCGCGGTCCTTGATGTCGGCGTATCCGAGGGCGATGGCGCCCTCGGCAGCCCAGAGGGCAGAGGCCGCGACGCCGCAGGTCGCGCCTCCGAACAGGACGAACCACTCGACGCCGTAGCGGTTGTTGACGTACATGGCGGCCGAGTAGGGCGCGTAGCCCAGGGTTCCGATGATCAGGACGGTCTTGAGGCCGATCTTGTTGGCGAGGATGGCGAAGATGGAGCAGCCGAAGGACATGATGCCGAAGGTGAGGGCGTTGGAGCCGTTGACGAGGTACGGTTCCTGCTGGCCGCCGGCGCCGGTGCCTTTTGGGAGGTGTATGGTCAGCTCAGCTCATCGTCTGGGTTTCCATGTCACGGTTTGCGACGACGTACTGTTGAGGGCGTTCCAGATGCCCGGCTGGGTGAAGGAGATCATGCCGACGAGGATGACGTTGAACAGCGGGCTGCGGTACCAGCGCGTGAAGCGCGACACGGGCTTCGTGGGCTGGGCATCTTGGACCTCGTGGTCGCCCTGCTCGGGCTGCTTCGCGAGATCGGTCGACATTGCTGCGATATCGACTGTGTTTCGACCCGGGACGGCGGATGCGTTCATGCAAGGTGCGGGAGAGCGGGAGAGGGCGAAACATCGCGGCCAGAAGGCGTCCGGTTGCTACTCTTTATTTGAATTGCATCTCACGGCACCCAAATGAGTCTCCGATCAAGGGCAGAAAAACCAAAGTCTGAATGCTTGTTCAAGGGTCCTGGGCCGAGCGGGCAACGTCCGCAACGTGACATCCCAGTCTCAATTTTTTTTTCTCTCCGCAACGTCTCCGCCGAAGAAGAGCCCAGTCAGATATCGCTTTGAGGTAGGATTGGCCACCAGCGGCTCGGATTTCCTTCGAGGGCATTTGATGTGCATGGCGTTATTGCAAATGGATACGAATGAGATCAAATCCCCGACCGGCACGCCTTCGCTAGCGTAAAGAAAGTTGCAGGTTCCATCCCTGATGGGGTCTGGCCGCGGTCTTGCGCCGGCGGGATGGTTGCCCGCCGGGGAGGAAAGAAAAAAACGTGAAGCGGATTGGGGCCGACATCGCGACGTGCTTGCAAGGGTTCGATTGCGACATCTCGAAAGCGGATTGGGACTCCACCGGTCGTCATTTGCCGGGATTAAGACGCGAATATCGCGGCACAGCATAAGAAGTGCCGGCGAGGGCCTGTAAGTTATCGGGAGAGCATCAAGGTCTGGTAAATTAAAAGAATAAGCCTATTTTGACGTACAATCAGCACTTGAACGGGACTCGAAAGACGTTTTGCAGTATGGGATCCGTCGCCGAAACCCTCCGACCGGTTCCCTACGGCCCCGCAGTCAAGCTCTCGGCCCCGTACCCCGAGAACACGGAGTTCCCCACCTCGCTTGCCCCCGCTGCACCGGAAACCCACATTGTGGATCTCGTCGCCGATATCCGAAAGCTTTCCGCCAGTGGCAACCTGCGCAGCTTGCTGGACGCCAACGGCGCCGTCTACTTCCAGGACCTTGGGCTTCGGGACGCGGATGAGTTCTCGCAGTTTGCGCATGCCTTCGGCTGGGCACCGCACGAGGATATTGGTAACCCCGTGCGGCGGACCGTCCTCGCGAGGAATGTGGCAACCGCCAACGAGGGCCCGAACACGCGGCCCGTGTACCCCCACAACGAGTTCGGGCTGAGTCCGCACTACCCAGCCTACGTCCTCTTCTACTGTGCTTCGGCGCCGGAGACTGGTACGCTTGTTCCCCGAGTGAGACTTCCTCGGGTGATTAAATGATGATGCAGGTGGTGAAACTCCCATCAACAACTCTGTCGTGCTGTATCAGCGACTGAAAGAAAAGCACCCCGAATTCATGTCGGCCTTGGAGCAAAAGGTCTTTCTCCAACCCGCTCTCTCTAAACCTCAAATCTCATGAGTGATACAGGGCGTCAAGTACCAGCTCTTCTACCCCAACGCGCCCCGTGACCAAGTCTCATCGGCGGGAACCTCGGTGCTCCAGGCATATGGCCGAGCGGTCCTCGATCAAGACGATACGGAGACAGCCAGGTCCAAGATCGAGACCGAGATCATGAGGCTGCCGACCGCTAGGTGGGTCTGGGAGAACAAGACCGAGGGTAACCCCCTCGGAGATCTCAGGGTCTGGCAGCATCTTCCAGGTGAGGACCCCACACACATGTGGAGAGAAAAGAGAGAACATCTCCGCTAACGGGGAGACCCGCGCGACCAAGCCGTGAGAGACCATCCCCGAAGCGGTGAGACGGCATTCTTCAACAATGTCGTGTCTCGGTTCCTGAATGCGATTGACGCGGGGACGTTGGAGCCGCCGCACGTCAACAAGGACGGCCAATACCAGCCGCCGGCTCTTGTGGGTTCTACCGGTAATTTGGCTCTGTGGGAAATAGTCTGCTAACGGTGCGGACAAGTACGGCGACGGCTCGCTGATACCCCGAGAATATCTCGATTCGGCCGTTGACATCATCAAGTAGGAGCTCCACCTCGCAGCGAGCAGGATTTTGTACTGACGGGCGAAACAGAGAAACCAGGGCCCTGGTTACCTGGAAGCAGGGAGACGTGCTTCTTCTTGATGTGAGCTGGTGCCAACGGGGTACACGATCAATGCTAACAATTCAGAACCATGCCGTACAGCATGCTCGAGAGCCATGGACTGGGTAAGCGCGCCCATAGAGAAGCTGGGCATATTTTACTTGCTGACGTTAACTCCAGAAATCGGAAGCTACTTGCGAGCCTGTGGGATGAGACGCGCCCGCTGCAGGCATGATTTTCGAACGACGTAACGAGTAGTAGTATGACGCGAAGTTTGGCGAACAGGGCCAACATCGTCCCCGGTTGGGACCCCAGTGACAAGTAATGGAAGCGAGCAGCGGTTTCTTCTCGTATAGCAGGGGGACCGAACACACATGAAACAAAACGACATTATGATTATTATTTCCGCTTTTCGGTCTATCTTATGGAACAATTATTACGCTCGACAATCTGATAAAGGAAAAATGTGCTTTTACAAGAGTGTGTATCAAGCCAACAAATGGCATTACAATATGAGACAAGAACAAGACAGCTTGGCCACTATCTTTCGGCGAAAACAAAAAGATCGCAAGCCTAGATCAGACGTTGATGGTAGACAAAGGGTCCTCGCAAAGAAGGTCTTGGCCTCCCTGTTCAATCATCCTTTATTAGCCAAGATCCAATACCAAACTCCTAGAAGAGCGGGAGAACCGGGTGCCTGAGCTTACCGCCTTGAGGGTGCAACACCTCGGATGCCGGCCGCGGCCGTGGATGATGCAGGCCGTGTAGAAGTTGGAGAGCGCGTCGATGGAGGGCACCTTGGTCAGGTCCTTGGTGGCTGGTGAGACTCCGTCAGCTGATGATCACCAGAAGACCCAAAGGCTGCTCGATGCGAAACTTACGCGGAGCGCAGTCCAGGCTGGTCAGCCCCTCGGTGTCGGTCCTGCAGCACAGCGGCGTGCCGAGCGAGCAGAGCTTGGGCACCGACGTCGCCGAGTCGTCCTCGCAGGTGTCCAAGTCGCTCCCGTCGCTAGTCTGTCTGCGGAAGCCGCCGCTCGTCGGGACGGCGACGGCGAGCGCCGCGAAGAGGGTGGCGAGGATGCAGGTGGACTTCATCGTAAAGATATTGCGCGGCGGGTCGGGATCCGGAAGCTTCGAGGTTGACGGAGAAAGCGAAATGTGAGAGTTTGTGAAGCAGCAAGGATTCCGATCTCCTTTCTTCGACGTCGGCGGAATTACTTATACTTAAGTCGCCTTTCCTACCATTTTCCCGAGTGTCAGCCCCCTTGCGAAATCTGCACGACTGCGAATTACCTGACGTGTTTGCCAAGCTTTGTCCCCGAGACAATATCTCCCCTTCCCCGGTCAGAAGATCGTCTCTCGAGCGCCAACGTCAATCATCGGGGTAGGTTCTCTCGGCGGCACTCGATTGCCCAATTCGGAGTTTTCACGGACTGTCTCAATGTCCTTCAAGCCACGCTGCGTCCTGGTGGCTTCGCCCGAGGCGCAAACCACGTCATAGCTCCCGGGATCGTGGCGTCTTGCTAATTTCAACACTCGGTAACTCCTCGGTCAGTTGTGTGAAGGGGGCCGGGAAGTTGCGAATGCTTGAAAAGTTGTTTTCCTTTTTCTCAAGGGAAAGGGGGGTTCCCATCCGGTTGTTGTATTATTTATGTGTCGATGTCATGCTAGCAGATAAATCCGCCGACCGCGGCTCTCGACGCTGCAAGCCGCCGAGACAACTTCTTCCCACCAAGGCGACAAGACATCTAGCAGATGGGGGGGAAATGCCGAATGTCTCTGGTGAATTGCTCAGGCATCGAGGTGCTAAGGCTATGAGGCTCAATGAGTGGTGGGTCGCATGCCCGCTGCCCGTGGCACCAGCCCGCCTACCTTTATAGGTCCGGATTTTTTTCCAGGCAGTAACGACAGCCACCTCTCTCCCCGGGAGATGGCCAGTTAACGGCGCCATTTCGTAGGTTCGAACCTAGGAAGTTTGAATCTAAGCTTTTGTTTTTTCTACTATTGTTACCTTTCTCCTCTAGCATCGTTTTCCCTCCTTTGTTTTTTTCTTAAGAAAAGTTTTATATCTAAGAATACTACTAGATTCGTCTAGTTACTTAGGTTATTTTGTTACTGTAACTGTGTTTGCTTGACTGTGTTGGTTGACCTGTGTGTGTGTTGCCTAACAAGGCACCACTCCCACTCCCGTACCTACCCCCTTATAAATGCAAAATCGTCTCGAAAATCCCACGCCCTCCAGATCAGTGCTTGCACTGAGACCTGAGGGCGGACCTGGTTTCCTTTGGCCGAGCGGTTCTGCTGGAATTCATTGGGTGAAATATGTAATTACGGGTTTCGTAGGATTCGAACCTCGTAAGTTCGAATCTGAGCTTTTGCTGTTTTGCTGTTTCGCTCGTTTCCTATTTCACTTTCTTTTCTCTCCCATGTCTATGTTTCTTTCTCTATTCTTTTTCAAATGAAAGAGAGCTGTAAGCGATGCGCGAGATTCCATAGGTAAGAGGCAAGTGTGTGATGTGGATTCCAGGGCCTGACGAGCGGTGGCAGGAACAAAGCCAGCTCCTTCCTTCCTTATTGAATCTTCCACCCTTGGTGGCCGTGACTTTCTACCTGCCCCTTCCCTAACTCGTGCCCAGCCAGCCAGGCCCTTCCTTTTTGCTGCGGTGTTCCCGTCTTCTCCTCTTCCTCCACGCAGGAGCTTTCGACGGTCTGTCTTGATCATTTTCCATCCGTCCCTTCACAATCGATTGATCATATTACCACTCCTTCCGATTCGCGTTTTCGTCCCTGGTCGTCCTTGGAAAGCTTACTCAAGATGGCCAGAAAGAACCGTGGATCCAAAAAGCGGAAGGTCGACGATGGAGGCAGCGGTCCATCTCTGGCTTCCGCCGAACCGAAGTGCGTGAAGACAACGGACGCTCCAGGAAGTGACAGCTCTCGCACAGGCAAATCCGTCGCCGCTAACATCGACAGTTCTCACACGAAATCGACTTCTACCTCATCCTTCCAAGCGACTCCTGTCTCCACCCCTTCAGGATTCAGTGGGAAAGCGCCAAAGAGGCCTCGGAACCGGCCAACACGCGACTATAGTTGGTTGTACACCCATACGGACGCCCTTGCCTCCACGGTCTCTCAAGATTCTATCGACCAGCTGCCCGACACTTCAAAAATATCGTCCGCTGGGGGCGTCGGTGTGTTATGTTCATACAATTGGTCAGATGCCAAGCGTCCCACCATTCTTGTTCCCGGTCAGTCCATCCCTGCTATCTAGCTTTACGAAATCGCCCCAGGTTGGTATCCTGATCTCTTGTTTCTATACTGACTTGTACCAACCATCACAGGTGGTGCTCCGAAGTGGACCCCCCGAGAGTGCCCTGTCGGCGTTCCCCAGGACAATGGCTCGTACTATGTCGATCAAAATGCCGATCAAAACCCCGAGATGCCGTTTGAGCCAATGTTCGCCGCGATTTCGGTCATGTCCCCTGATGTGGACCTGACTGAGGTTGATATCATCATCAACCGAAACACGCTTCGCAACTTATTCAAGTTTGTTCAAGGAGAAATGTGGGATTCATTCAGAATTCAAATGGACATGGTCGGAAAGACTTTGTTCATCACGCGAAGAGAGCAGTACACCTCATACAACACCCACAATCGCCCCGCCTCGTGGGGCCATGCTTTTGAGCACGCCTTTACGAAGTTTGAACCAGCCCTCAGCCGAAGCAGTTCACATCATAGGGCAGCCAGGTACAAATTCGGAGAGCTTCAGCTGCTCGTCCGACACGAGGTGGATGCCGATTACGAGGACGTCTCTTCCCCAGCAGTCGCTCAAGGTCTCGGTTCAAACACTTCAGGCGACAATGGAAGTTCTGACCTCCAGAATATCACGGACAGCAACGCGAATGAGGAGCTGAATTCGGACGAGGCAGCGGATCGCGGCGTTGATAAAGGCGTCGGCAAACATGAGACAAAGGTGGTGAGGGCGGGCACCGGGACTTTGCCCTCCCACTTGTCAGAAATGAAGTCGAAACAGAAGAAAATGAGGGTTGAAGATGCCATGGATCAGCTATGGTTTGGAAGGACGCCTCGACTAATCCTTGGCAAGCACCAACATGGCACATTTTCCGACCCCCAAATCCACGACTGCGAGTCCCGCTTTGCTGGCTGGGAAGACAAACATCAGGCCAGCCTCCAGAAAGTGGCGAAGGTCCTGACGTCTTTGCGTCAACAAGTCATGAAGATGGAGGGCAAATGTGCTATTGGGGTGTACGATGTCCGAAAATGGCAAAACATCCATATATGGACCTGTATCGAGGCAGAACCCCCGATTCCCGCCCGGTACATTCAGAAGCATTGGCCCAATTCCAACGCTACCTCGAACAAATCCGAGACTTGCCAGCATGAAGAAACACAAGAGCCAGAGAACGGCCCAGAGGGGAAGGGCGAGAAGGGCGATATGGATGCGAGCTGGGAGAAGACAAAGGTTTCGCCTGTCGACAAACCCTCGGATGGCGGAGAGCGGCCGCAGAAGCCGGAGGAATCAGCAAAGCCGAGCGAAACCGAAAAGGACGATTCAGCGAAGCCGAACGAAGTCGAGAAGGACGAAGTCGAGAAGGACGAAGTCGAGAAACCGGATGAAGAGGATACCAAGAAGAATTGAAGGAAACATTGGGATCATTCAAAATACTGGACGGAAACTGCCTTCTTGTTTGATTAGATAGTTGGAAAATGTCAACAACTGTACTATTAGCCCTACGAGGCCATTGTGACACCGCAGCATCTACGTAGGGACAGAGACTGGCGATGGCAACAACAGGAACAGCAGCGATACATAATGTCACCTCCTGTGATTCCCGCGGCGGCGCACTAAGTATCCCAACGGGACCGGTTGGCCACTTTGGATGAGACTTCGGGTGCAGCCGTGGCCGAGCCGTGGCCCAACTGGAGCGACCTTGGTGTCTCTACGGCGGCCAACTGTGCTGTAGCCTTCGGCGGCGGTGTCCTTTGATGTCGGACTGGATTCACGTGACTTGCAAATTGCCGACCCAACCAACCTCAACGGCGCGTCGACCTTGGCCGAGAAGAGGCCATTCCTCTTCCACCGCAGGCCTCGAGACCAGCGGTGAGTAGAGGGGAAAAAGCCAAAGGTAAAGCAGAAACGGTGCTGCTGCTTTCTCGAGAAAAGAAAAAAAAAGACGAAAAAAGAGCAAAAGCTCAGATTCGAACTTCCGAGGTTCGAATCCTACGAAATCGCAGCCCGTGAAGGCGCAGATTTCACCCAATGTAATTCAGCAGCACCGCTCGGCCAAAGGAAACCGGTCGTAGGCCGCCCCCCCTCCGAGGAGTGAAGGGGCCCAGTTATTATTTTTCGACATTATACACACCCATATGGGTATGTCGGTGGCTGCCTGCCTGACTAAGTGGCGTCTTCCCACACTGGTGCACCAAGCAGGCAGGCACACCATCGACACCGGCGCCAGAACGCCTGGAGCCATATGTCGGACCGTCCGAAGCAATTCAGAATGCGGGACTGTTTACCTAGTTTTCTTCTGCTTCAGAGAACAAGTCGGGATGCCTCCATCGTTCCGGTGCCTCTCTGCAGGCCGTCTGGAGCCATTTGCCGGATTTGAAGACCTCCTGAAGCAATGGACACGGGATTATCTATCGGGTTTCGTCCAAATTAAAGGCAAGAGTCTGTTGCACACGTTGTGACCGAGATAATCATGTCGAGATGAGGTTCAAGATTTGGTTTCTCACCGAATCTAACCGACACCTTCGGCGACCACGGCCCACACCGAGAAAGCCTGCCTGCGTTTGGCGGTTGCCTAGAGGTTGGCGGCACAGCAAGGGTCCCGGTGAAGAGACACTTCAACAACAGCTTCAAGGAACGGTGGCATCATCGTGTTGGGTTTATATACGTGTAAATGCGCAAGTAAATTGTGATAATGCCCCAAACCTGCAAGAATTCAAACAGTCGCCTAGCTACAACCACCCGATACGCCATGCGTCCAACCCTCCGTCGCCTTGTGGTCCTCTGCTTCCTCCTCTTCGCAGTCGCCGCCGCGTCGCCGACCTCAGCAAATTCACCACCAGAGTCGCCGCCTTTCAAATGCCCAACCCACATCGACACCGTGGTACCAGGCGGCCAGGACGAGTCCCAGGGGTACGGCCAACGCGAGCCCGGCGATACCTTCCTCCCGACCATGCGCGAAGTTCACTATGCGCTCTCCAACTGCTCCACCATCAAGAGCCTCAAGCTGCGTGTAGCTCATCTGGGCTGCACCCGGTCGCCGGACAGCTACACGTTCCCGTTGGAGTTCCCCCGCGGCTCGCACTACCCCTCGAAGCTCGAGACGCTCGATCTGGATGGGTATGACTTCAACGAGAAGCCGTGGGACGAGGGCGCTAGACTAGATCCTTCATCATGGTTCGAATCCGAGTACGATCGGTATCGTCACTGGTTCACCTCCGGGAAGGCACGGAACTGGTTGAAGTGGCTGCCGCTGTCGAAGGCGCAGAAGAACATGACGAACTTGGACCTGTGGCTCGAGGCGATGGACTTCTCCGGCATCAAGACCCTCAGGCTGAGGCAGATGAGCGACAGGGGGCCCGAGATTGGCGGTGTGTATACCCGCGAGCCCGATCCCGACCTCGCGCGTCTCGTCCCGCATCTCAAGTCGCTCGAGTCGTTGACGGTCCGCGGAGACTGGGCGAAAGATTTCATCCTCGCGCTCCCGAAAAATTCCTTAAAGCACCTGTCCTGGATAAATAGCAGCCAGACCGGGGCATCCGTCGAACCGATCCTCCGGCACCACGCGGCGTCGCTCAGGAGCCTCGAGTGGCGCGAGCCCGAGGCCGACTTCCGACGGCGGAGGGTCATGACGGCAGACCAGATCGCCGCACTGGGATCAATGGCGCCAGACCTGCGGAAGCTGACGTTCGACATGAACCAGAACAGGACTTGGCCGTACGAGCACCTCGAGGTGCTGGCGACCAAGTTTCCGAAGCTGACAAACGCGACAACATTCATGGAGATGACTAGCGAGTGTCGCCGGCAAATCGAGTCGTCAACGTGGGATTTTCGGGGTCAGAGCCGCCAGCGCCGCAAGACCCGGCAAGCCCGCAAGGCCTTCCATGAGACAATTCAGAAAAGAGAGGCAGAGTGCAAGTCGTACTCTCAACCGGAACTGAACGCCAATCACACAAAACACCTGTTCGAGTTTCTTGTCGCGAAGAACAAGGGGGGCAACTTGACTAGTGTTTCGTTCTATGCTGGATACTGGGAACGAGGGTGGGATGGGCCGCCAAGATTCGTGGGTCCCTGGATCGAAGACCATCGGGCTTGGGGAAGCTGTTGGCTGGCCGAGGATAGTGAGCCCGCGACCGAAGCCAAGATTGAAGGCGGTGAAAGTCGTCAAATGACGTGCCGGACGCAGTCTTGGAAGGGTTCCAAGCGGGCGGGCTCTGACCGCTGGGTAGATGACGAGGATGGTAGTGTCGAAGATTGGGTAACGGGATGGCGGCTTCTGAAAGGGGAGTTATGCGAAGGTCGGCCACTTTCGTGCCTTAGTTAATCGAAAACATGCTCATTCCGATACTGTGTCCTCCTGGGCGTTGAGCTCATTCACCCAGCTTCCAATCGCGATCGAGACAAAGACCGAGCTCCATCGAGGCCCATCTCCGAAGCAGATGAAGTTTTCAGACAGCCAGGTGATGAGCGGCCTCATGAATTCTTGATCCGCTTTGGTGCCGTTGCCGTCGATCACGTCCTGGAACCGAACCCTCTGCGAAGGGTTCAGCTGGTCGACTATAGCCTCGGCGACTTCCTCGGGACGCTTCCACCATCGGCTGGGCTGCTTTTGCTTCTCGTAGTCGGACTTGACGAGCTCGAATAGGCGGCTCATGGCGTTCCGCTCAAACTGCTCGGTAAGCTTGGTGTACATGAATCCCTTCTCCTTGTAGTCTAGTCGGGCCTGGGCGAGGGAGATGAGGAAATGGCGGTCGGTGAGGTGCTTGGTGTGGTTGAACATGTAATCGAGGCGTTTGGACGACAAGGGTGCTGTACGAGAGTTCCAGAGATCGATGGTGTAGTTCATGGCAGACCAGAAGATGCATCCAGCAAGGGTGGCCATGCCGCCGCCCAGGTACGGTATAATGTCCACGGGAGGCTCGATGACGCGAATCAAAGTCTCGGGGTCGACCCAGAGACCGTAGTCGAGCCGGGGACTCATGCGGCGGCTGGGGGCCTGCTGGACCCTTGCTGACGATGATGCCGGGGGCAGTTGATGGGCGAAAGTCTCAATCGATTGGCGGATGTCTCCCTGTGTCTCAGAGGGCGAGGTGCTCTGTTCCGGTGCCTCAGTCACCAGTTTGTCCTCGTCGGCGACGCCCGCGAGTTCACAGGCCCTGGCAACGGCGGCTCTCAGCTCGGCCGGCAGCCTCATTTCCCTGCGAAGAAGCTTGTCGATGCCGCCGATGACCTCCTTGAGCTTCTTGTTCTCATCTTGCAGCTTCTGGACTTTGGAAGCATGGCGCTTGCGGTATTCTCGCTGGGCGATCACGCCGCGTTCACGTCGAGACTGGCCTGAATTAGTAATCCAGCCAGGCAGACTGGCACGGGAAGGATCATCGTAGACTCACGACGGCGGTAGGAGGGCTCATGTCTTTCGATTTGATCCGGCCGGGTGCCTGTAACGTGGGATGGAGGAAGAATTGGCCCGCGTAACGCTATCGCGGAGAGATTATGGAAGACAGAGAGGAAGTGACGGTCAAGGGTGCGATGGGAAAGGAAGGAAGGGGAAGAGGAAGGGGAAGGGGAAGGTGCTTGCCGTAAGAGTCGGATTAATCAGCCGTATTCAGTACAGTGCACAAAGACAATCTATCGCACAGTACGACCGTTGGCCCGGGGGCCCGGAGGTCATCTCCGCCCGGGTACGTAGTCCTTCGGAACAAAGGGACTTTCTTCTTAGGTATCAACTTTTACTCCTGCCTCCTAACTAGGTAACTACCTACCCTGCGACGACCATTCTGGCTCTTCATGGCCACAAACAAGCAGCATACTCTGGATATTTCCCCCTCGTCCCATATACCTGACTCAGATCGTCGCTCAACATCTGCGGCCCGTCGAGGTATTTGCCCGGCTCCTGTACGAACAGGTGCCTCTTCAGCGCGACGTTCCATGCGAAGCTCGAGTGCCCAACACCACCAAACTGTGCAGCGCCCATCATGACGAGGAAGTCAACCATGGCCTGCTGATCCATCGACAAAGCTTCCAGCTGCGCCTTCTCTTTTCCGTGCAGCAGGTCCGCGTTGTTGACGACGGCCATCCCCCGCTTCTCGCGGGCATCCGCCGCAAATGCAGCCAACCGTGTCGCATCCGCCGATGCCGCGTACACCAGAGAAATATCCCATCGCGATGCCTGGTCGAGGTAGACGTCGATCTGCCGCGAGTACTCTGACCAATCCCAGTTCGGGTCCACCGGCTTCAAGCTGTCGACGCCTTCCTTCTGTGTCCAGAGGTGCGCCCCAAAGAAGAGTTGATCGATGCTCTGCACTACCGTTGTGGCGAGCTGCCGAACGTCGGCGCGGACCTTGAGGAGATTGCCAAAGGTGCTGGCAAAAGCCTCGCCATCGCTTTGTATCGGGTAGGTCAGGTACGAGCGACCAAAGTCGACGATGATGGGCCCCTCGATGCGGCTGCCGGTCGGGGCGACGTCGATGCTTTCGTCAACGACGTTGAGCCAGGCGTAGAGGAGGGATTTCCATGTTTCGGGACGCGGTATGCCCGTGCTAGGTATCTTTTCCTCCTCGATCAGGGACTCGGGAAAGAGACCGAGAGGCCACGTCCGCGGGGCGCCCAGCGTCTCGTAGGCCTCATCCGTGTTGTCAAACAGCCGCAGCTGCGGGCACGAGAGACGAAGCGACTCAACGAAGTGGTCTCTGTCGAACATGTACTCCAGACCCGCCCTCTTGTCGGCTCGCGCGGTGGATTCGTTTCGCGTGAAGATGCGCGGCATCACCAGCGAGCCGCCCGCCAGCATCGCGTACCGCACGCAGTTGAGAACCGAGTTCCGGACGTCCCCGATCCCGCCAATGTTGTTGTCGCAGGTGAAGACCACCTGCGTGTTCGTGTTGGCATCCCACGCGGTCGCGTCGCACACCGCCCGGATGGCGTCGGAGTCGAGAGGCGGGAAGTCGAACGCGTCCTGCGGCGGTCGCGGTCTCCAGGGGACCAGGCTGTCGTCGAGGCCGACGCGGTCGAGCCGGAGCGGCTCTCGGAATATCCACAGCAGGACGAAGGCGGCAGCGACGATGACCGCCTTGGAGAATCGGCCCAGGCGCCGGCCGCGATACATGACCTTGAGCCCCATCATGGAAGACGGCCTTTGGAGGAGCAGCTTCCTGACGGGAGGGCTGGGATTTTCTTGCCATGTTGCGAGTGCGACCCCTTTTTCTATATGGTCGCCTGGCATTTTTCCCTTGATACCGGTTCCGGCTAGCCCTTCATTCCGGCGTGGAGGATGGTTCAGCCACGGCGACTCACTGTGCCAACCCCGCGGAACAATTTAGCATAGTCGGGAACAGATTCTATTGCCATGCAACCATGTTCCTTTTTCTGAGCTTTGTCTAGCCCATCTCCTGTGTCTATGAAACGGTCCGATGATATGGACCAATGCGGCGGGTCGTCGTGGGGATTTGATGTGTCGGATCGAGAGATCTTGCAATCTTGCAATCTTGAACGCCGAGAGGCCGAGACATGGGGAGACCGTGGCAGTGAAGACGAGGAGGCATCTGACCAAAAGAAGAGTCCGTTGCATAGTATCTGGTTCCCAAAGGAGGTCGAGGCGAAATCGAATGCAATGCTGTTCCAGGCCAGTACTCTTTGGACGCATACTTTAAGTGGAAAGCTGATGAATACGAGTACCGCAGGGAGGAGAACTTTCTTCTTTCAGCGTTGTAAATCAGACCTGCCCGCCCTTGTGTGAAGGGCTGCATCTGGCATGCTCCCTTGCAGCAGGTCCCTTCGTGCTGCTGGCGGGATCGTCAGGGGTCATAGCGACCGCCGAATGCGGGGCGAAATCTGGGGGTGATCTCGGCAGCTGCTTCCGGGTGACATGCGAGGAACGAGACCGTCTTGTCTCTCTTCGTGAGGCACCAGAATTTTTACTCTCCGGCATCATCCATCCGAAACGGGATCCATAGCTTGCTGCGAAGGCTCACCCCCTGGGAGGTGTGTAAGCTGCCATCTCAGCGACGATGACAAAGACAGTGCGAAAGGAACCAAGCTGTGGGTCTTGCTTACGGTGGGGCCTGTCCCGTCATAACGTTATCAGGGGACCGGGGCTTGGCGCCGGCGGTGGTGGAGTCGGGATGAACTTCATCCGATCGCGACCGCCAGAACGTTATGGGAAGCATCGTGGGCGTCGATTGTGTAAGCTTTCCGCGAAAACGCTCATTCTTTTCGCATGTTTGATGGATTATGTGGTCGCGATGTTTTATCATCAATGGGGGAAAGATGACAAGATGAGAAACCAGGCTTGGGAAAACATACGTGCCAGAGGCCTTGACGAGAGACGATAAAAGAACGAGAGGAAGACTGCAAACAGGTTCTTGTTCTTCAGAAACTCAGACTCAATAAACTTAACAACGTCTCATCTCATCCTCATCAGAACACTCACAACATCCCCACCACAATCCAACCAGAAAACATCTTCACCATGTCTTTCCCATCCCCGACAAAGACCTACCACCAAAACACCTACGAAGCCATCTCCCCCTCGCGCCCGGAGCTCTCCACCAAGGGAAAGAACGCCTTCATATCCGGCGGCGGCACGGGCATCGGCGCCTCCATCGCCCAGTCCCTCGCAAAGTCCGGCGTGACGAACCTCGCCATCATGGGCCGCAGGACCGCGCCCCTGGAAGCGACCAAGACCGAAATCGAGGCCGCGCTCCCGGGGACAAAGGTCCACCTCTACGCCGGCGATATCACCGACGCCGAGGCCACTACCAAGACCCTGGCTGCATTTGCGGAGGCCGTCGGCGGCAAGATCGACATCCTGGTCGCCAACGCGGGCTACCTCTCCGACCTCGCCTCCATCACCGAGACCGACCCTAACGAATGGTGGCAGGGCTTCGAGGTCTCGGTTAGGGGAAACTTCAACCTCCTCCGCGCGTTCCAGCCCCTCGCCGCAGAGGACGCTTCCGTGATCCACGTCTCGACTGCCGCGATCCACCTGCCGTACATGCCGGGCTTCTCGTCGTACCGCGCGTCCAAGATCGCCGCGACCAAGATGTTTGAGTACTTCCGCAGCGAGAACCCGGGCACCTTTGTGCTGCAAGTGCACCCGGGGCTAATCCGCACCCCGATGGCGGACAAGTTCGCGCCCGCGGCGGACGACATGGGTCTTGTCTTTGATGACGTCGCGCTGCCGGGGGATTTCGTGGTGTGGGCGCTGAGCGAGGAGGCGAGGTTCCTGGACGGGCGCTTCGTGCACGCAAACTGGGACGTGGAGGAGTTGAAGACGATGAAGGGCGAGTTGGAGAAGGACGAGGGCAGGTTCACGATGGGTTTGCTGGGGTGGTTCTAGATCGCGTCAGATTTGTTGGATTCTCGTGGTCGTGTTCATAGTGATCAGTAGCGCAAACAATAATTCTCCTTCGCTCATAATCGATGCTGTCTTTGTCATCGCTGTCGTCTTTGTTACCGTCTTTGCGTGATGCGGTGCCTTTGTTCCTTTGTGTCAATGATAATGCTCGTCAGATCAATGTGTTGATGTCTCTAGCGCAGGATTAGTTGCCTCATGAGTGTCAACGGAGTCCCTGACGCGGCTGGGGTCGGTTGTTCAGCCTAGAAGCGGGCTGCAGACAGACAAGATGGGTAACTGTCTGTTACGGAAAAGAGTTTCAGGTCCGGTATCTGTCTTGTTTTGTACGGGAATCAACCCCGAGCCATCTATTCCACAGGACACGGGTGAATGGAGGACAGCGGGCTCGCTTACCACCGAGGTAACTGCCCCTTATGAATGCAAAAAACCTCTCGAAAAGCAACCGTCCACCATACCATAGCTGGGCCCTGGTTTCCTTTGGCCGAGCGGGTAGTAAAAGCTGAATTTCCATTGGGTGAAATCAACGCCTTGGCCGCGGTTTCGTAGGATTCAAACCTCGTGAGTTCGAATCTGAACTTTTGCTTTTTCTTACTCCTTCTGCCTTCTCCCTCTTTTTCCCTTTTTGTTACTGGGGTACTAAACTATGCCGTCCTGGCCAGTCCTCATATTACATTTCTTCCCTTTGGAGACACGAGGCGGGCACTCTATCCTCACAACACATGGTTGAAGTACTTTGACGCGAGAAAGGCGGGTAGAAGGCTCTAAAGGGCGAAATCCGTTGCCACTGCCGCTCGCATCAGTCGTCTGAGTAGCAACAGTAGGATATAGTGGTACAAACCTCAAGCCACACTTCAAGAGGCCTAGTAGATAGATGGACTACTCTTCGTCTAGTTGTTAAGAGCAGCTATCCACTGCAATTACGCGCAACCTGAGCGATTGTCTACTCGGCAGGTGGGGGCAACGTCCAGACCGCCTAGACAATACGGCGTAAACAAAACAGAAGAAAAAGAGGACAGAAACGGTTGACCCTGGCCTGCCTCCTGCCCGTTTTGCTTCTCACCTCACCCAGGCAGCCACCGCACCAAGGCCCCGCCCCTACCCTTATAGCTGTAAACAAATCTCCTCGAAAATCACCAGAGCTCATCACCGGGGCGAGCGTCACAGCGACCTACTGCGGTGGCGCCGGGTTTCCTATGGCCTTACGGGTTACTGAACTGCATAGGGTGAACTTCGGGGTGGCTCCCGGTATGTTCGTAGCATTCGAACCTCGGAAGTTTGAATGTGAGCTTTTGTCTTTTTGCCTTTTTGTTTCTTCACTTTTTGCCCCCTTTTGCTTTTGGTTTCCTTTGGATCTTATTTTTTCTTGCAAACAGCTCGTGGAGGGGATGTTTCTGCTGATCTGATGAGTATGCATTTTTATTTTTTCGGCAGGCGCGCAAGTGGGAATAGCTTCACTTTGCTTACCTTGGAATGCGCGAGAATGCGCGAGGCAAGCGTTCATCGCGACGATGCTCTCCACGAACGCGTCACTCCGGATCGGGTATCTTGTCCTTCTTTCTCAAGCCGCGTCGTCGTCCTCCCGCGGGTTTACCTCGTGGAAGCCACACGGCGCGACATTTTCCTGCAGGTCCATCCCAGCAGAACAACTCTCGTCCGGATCATCATCGATTAATATTCATCTCAGCCCGCGAAAATAATTTCGTCTACGCTACGTAAGTTATCTCCGCAATCCAACGCGAGCAAACCTCGTTTACCCTGCAGGAAGATGCCCTGAGCATCGGTACGGCTGAAGGAATGCGGTCGGATTTTGCGGCGCAAGGCGGGGGCCTTTCGGAGCCGGCCGCCGCGGTCGAGCACCTAATATCTTGGCGGGCGGTGGCAGTTGGCCATCGGAGATAAGAGCTTGCGGCGACTCTCTATCTGTGATGGACCGTGTGGCTGTTTTTGTGTTGCAAGTCACTGATGTTACGTCTATTAGACGACGATGGCCGGCGCTTAGGAACTAGTCAAATCTATCAAATTTTACTTTTCAAGTCCGGCTCGTTGAAAACATGAGAGAGAATCAAAAAGCCTCAATTCTCGTGTCAGTGACTTACTACTGGATCACTATGGCATCCTTGGTGGGTGGTCGTCAACGAAAGTGGCTGAGAGTGGCTTATACACGGTTGTGAGGGAGGAACTTTGATACTCGGCGGGTTAAAATGAGCTCGGTGAGAGCAAACCCACACTGCTGCAGTGAAATCAACGATGATTCTCGAAGAGCACCCTCTTCGGTTCTCCGATGGTCAACGGAGCGAACGCCGGACTAGCGAGCGGCTCGCCTCGCCTCGCATCGTATCGCAGCTCGTCTCGTCTCGGGCGTCGGTGATGAAGAAAAAGGAGGCTCGTCTCGAGGCCGAGTGTCTTGGCGTTGTCCCTCAACGTCGGAAATTGTGGACACATCATCCCGGCATCGTGGGACTGCGAGGACCAGGGGTTCGGCGATTTCGGGAATAAACACGTTGTGGAAGAAGTGGTGGCATTATCTCCAGCGAGGTATCATTTCTCTAAATCCAAACAAAAAAAACACAATGCTCTATGCTCCCGCCGTGACTGCGCCGATGCCCAAACGAGCCCAATGTATCTAGTTCTCGTCTACCCTTTTCGTAGCTCCGTAGGTTCCTTTTCGTTCCTTTCTGAGACGACTGGCTTAGAAGCTCTTGACCTTTTGCATGCTTCCCTCCTCGACCAGGGCGCGGTGCAGGTCGAACGAGTTGAAGAGCAGGTGGGGCTCGTGGCCCATGCCCTTGCGCAGGCACTCGAACTCGGCCTTGTCGAAGTAGCTCTGCAGGATGGGCTGGTAGACGGGGTGGGCGCACTTCTTGATGATGAGGCGGGCGCGCTCGCGGGGGCTCAGGCCGCGGACGTCGGCGAGGCCGTTCTCGGTGACGATAACATCCAAATCGTGCTCGGTCTGGTCGATGTGGGTGCACATGGGCACGATGCACGAGACGCCGTGGGGGTCGGTCTTGGAGGGGCGGGTGGAGGGGGTGTGCATGATGCTGTACTTTGCGTTGCGGAGGAAGTCGGCGCTGCCGCCGAGGCCGTTGAGCATGCGGGAGCCCATGACGCAGGTGCTGTTGGCGTGGGCGTAGATGTCGACCTCGACGGGGGTGTTCATGCCGATGACGCCGAGGCGGCGGATGATCTCGGGGGAGTTGGAGACCTGCTGGCTGCGGAGGAGGAGCTTGTCGTGGTACGACTCCCAGTTGTCGTAGAAGCGCTTGAAGCCGTCGGGGGAGAAGCGGACCGAGGTGGCCGTGGCGAAGTCGAGGTGGCCCGAGTCGAAGAGGTCGAGGAAGGTGTCCTGGATGACCTCGGTCCAGACCTTGAGGTTCCAGAAGTTGCTGTCCTTGAGGCCGCCGATGACGGCGTTGGCGATGTTGCCGATGCCGGACTGGAGGGGGAGGAGGTTCTTGGGGAGGCGGCCGTGCTTGACCTCGTGCTCGAAGAACTCGATGAGGTGGCGGGCGATGGCCTGGGAGTTTGCGTCCTCGGGGGAGTTGGGGGCGGTCTGGTCCTGGTAGTCGGACTCGATGATGCCGACGACCTTCTCCGGGTCGATGGGGATGCTGGTGGTGCCGATGCGGTCCTCGACGCCCATGATGAGGTAGGGCTTGCGGCGCGGGGGCAGGTCGGTCATGGTGATGTCGTGGAGGCCCTCGAAGCTGGGCAGCGAGGTGTTGACCTCGATGATGATCTTGTCGGCGAGCTGGACGAGCTCGGGGGTGGCTCCGACGGAGGCGCCGGGGACGATGCTGCCGTCCTCCTTGATGTCGGTGGCCTCGACGATGGCGACGTCGATGCCCTTGTTGGGGCGGTCCTTTGTGTAGAAGCCGTAGACGAGGTCGACGGGGAACTGGGAGAGGTGCTTGTCGAAGAAGTGGATGCGGCCCTCGTTGATGCCCTTGGAGATGGCCTTGCCGACCTGGTGGGGGCTGCGGCGGTCGATCATGTCGAGGCCGGCCCAGCGGTTTTCGGTCTCGGCGCCCGAGGAGGCGCCGACGAAGAGGCTGTACTTGAGCTTGCCCTGGAGGTTGTTCTCCTCGACGTGGTCGGCGAGGAAGGTGGGCATCTTCTTGGGGTAGCCGACGCCGGTGAAGCCGGACCAGCCGATGTAGGCGCCGTTGGGGAAGTGCTGGAGGAGGTCCTGCGGGCGGGTGAGCTTGTTGAGCATGCTCGGGCGGCGCACGCGGGCCTTGAGGGCGGCCGAAGCGATGGGAGAAGCCATTGCGTCTCTGTGAGGTCGTAGATGTTTGTTGGAGAGGTTGAGAGGAGAAAGAAGGGGGAGGAGGAGTGGAGAGTGAGGCAACAGATGGCCCGGGCAGATGGTACAGGCACAGCCAGAGAAAGGAAAGGGACGTGAACAATGGGGTGACTTTGGAAAGGAGTAAAGTGGGCGTCAGTAAACCTTTATAGCTAGGTAGGACACCGGAGGAACTCCGAGCCACCTTGTTAGCCTTCTTATCTCTTGTCCCAGCAAAAATTGGTTTAGCTGGGAGAGCAGTTCAGGAGGTGCGAGATCAGATCAGGTCACTCGTTGAGCCCCTCGTTGGGGAATGACGCAGCGTGTCGACAAGGGTCGCAGGGAAGGAGCTATGGCCTTTTTTTCGTTTTTTATCGTTGTTCACGTCGATGGAGCTTCTGATTGGGTATAGAGCCGCTGACATAATGCATCCAGCATGATGTGGGCCCACGCTGACTGGCCAGGCGGTTCGGTAACGGTCGGCAACGCCCCTGGGAAACAGCCGCATGGCCGACTGGATAGGTACCCACGTACCTTTTTAGACGCTATTCTTGACCTTACAGCGGGAACAACGCCATCGTCCCTGTTGGTAGGGCTTGGTAGCGCACCCGGACAGGCACCGCACCACTGGAAACTGGCAGCTTGCTCGGTGTGAGCCGACGCTGTTTGTGACGATGAGCAATTGGCCAATGGCAGATGCGGAATCCCGCTTATTTCCAAGCAATTCTGGGCTGAGGACGGTCAGGAGATTTTCCACCGCTCTATAGTATCTAATACAATTTGTTCTTTCTCATTTCTCAATGTCAAAAGTCTGTCCATTATTGCATTTGCTGACTTGACAAAAAAAAACATACATCTTGTCTACAGCCTGTCGCCTGGGGTCTGTCGCACTCCAGTGACTCCCCGCCGAGCACTGACAGAGCCGAGATCCAGAATCCAGAAAAGCAAAAATAACTGGAGCTGCTTCGAAACTTCCGTAGATGCGAGCGAATCTTTCGGCTCAGCTCGGCCGGACGAATCTCGGCCTTACATCCACTGCCCAGTGCGTCGTCCACTTCTTCGTCCAGGTGCCGGGGCCCACTCTTTCCCGGTCGATCTGGTCCGGGCGCCAGTCCGTGACGCCGAATCTGTGTTCTCGAACGTGGAAGGAACGAACCCCCATGCCCCCCCCCCCCCACGGGCATCTCCTGCCTTCTCTGGCTCAACAAAGATTTTCACACGGAAAACTTTTCATCGGATCAACCTTGGCAATAACTTCATTTTTGTTTCACTCTTCTGCATGACATGCCACCGGCCTCCCTCACTCCGGAATCTTGGCCTCCTCCGCCGGCACGCCCGCCTTCCACCGGTACGACGACGCCACGTGCTCGTCCAACGGCCCCGTCTGTCCCTTCTTGCGGTAGAAGTTCTCTCTGTATGTGCCGCCCGGTACGGCGTAGTCGTCCCAGAACAGGCCGCGACGACGAAGCTCGGGGATCAGCAGCTCGATGATCTCCTTGAAGGACTGCGGGAAGAGGGCGTAGGCCTGCACAATCAAAGGTCAGCACTCAAGTCACCCCAAAGAAGAAAGTCCACTCACAAAGTTGAAGCCGTCCACGTCCGCCTCCTCGATCCACGTCTCCAGCCCGTCCGCCACCTGCGCCGCCGTGCCCACGAAGATGGGCCCGTTGCCGCCGATGCTGACGTGCTCGGCGATCGTGTGCTTCGTCCACTTGGACGTCCCCGGCGCGAACTTGGCGTACCCCTCGACCGTCGACCGCACCGCGTTGCTCTCCACCTGCCGCAGCTCCTCGTCGTCGCCGTACTTGCTGAGGTCGATGCCCGTCCACCCGCCGAACAGCGCGAGCGCGCCCTCGGTCGACGCGTACTTGCGGTACTCGGCCAGCTTCGCCTGCGCCTCCTCCTCGGTGCGCCCCAGGATCGGCGTCACGAGCGCGAGCACCTTGATGTCGTTGCCGTCGCGCCCGTACTCGGTCCGCGCGATGTGCCGGATCTCCGCGATGCTCTTGGCGCACACCGCCGGCGCGTGCGCCGACACGAAGATGGCCTCGGCGTGCTGCGCCGCGAACTGCTTGCCGGCCTTGGAGGTGCCCGCCTGCAGGAGCAGCGGCGTGCGCTGCGGCGAGGGCTGCACGATGTGCGGGCCGGGCACCGTGAAGAAGCGGCCCTCGTGGTTGATCTTGCGCACGAGGTCCGGCTGCGTGTAGACGCCCGCCTTGCGGTCGAGCTTGACGGCGTCGTCGCGCCATGAGGATTCGAAGAGCTTGTACATGACCTTGATGTACTCCTCGGCCTGGGCGTATCTGTCGTCGTGCTGTTGCGGCTGTCGTTAGCATTGAGCTGACGAGGGGAGGTCATGGGGCGGGCGGGCGTACCTGGGGCTGCTGGGCGAGTCCCATGTTCTTGGCTGCCGAGTCGAGGTAGCTCGTCACGATCTGTTCGTCGTCAGTTTTTGTGTCTCTGCCATGCTGCGTTTCTCCTACTCACGTTCCATCCGAGACTGACAACCCGTTAGCTGGATCAACACACGAACGCTCGAAAGATGTGTACATACCGCCCACCACTGAGGTGGTCAACCGTTGACAGACGCCGCGCCAGGTGGTACGGCTGTTCGTACGTCGTCGATACGGTCACGCCAAAGCCGATGCTCTTCGTGACGGCAGCCATGGCAGCGATCGGTGCCAGGGGCTCGTTGACGGGCCACTGCGCACCTGAGATCTTCGCGGGATCTAGCGACTGCGAGTACACGTCGTAGCCGCCTTTCGGAAGTCAGTATGCCCTATTCGAACCGATCGAGACTGCGGGGGCGGAGGTTACCGAGAACGTCGGCGATGAATATGCCATGGAACTTGGCCTCCTCGAGGAGCTTCGCGAGCTCCACCCAGTGGCCAATCTCGTTGAACCGCCACGACTGGTCGTCGGGATGCCTCCAGAGGCCGGGGGACTGATGCCCGCTGCCTGCATCGTGATAGCGTCAGCAACTGTTTTCCGAGAAGGTCGCCACGCAAGCCCAGGGAGTTGGACGTACACATCTCGACGAAGGCATTGAGCACGAGGCTCTTCTTGGGCTTTCCGGTTCCGTTCGCGTCCGCCATGGTTGCTTGCAGGATCTGGTCGCGTCGTTGCGTGATCGGTATCACTCCCAGAAAAGGACAATGCAGAAGACAAAGTGGTTCCGAAGGTAGGATGGGAAGGTATTTTCTCAAGTCAGAAAAGAGCTATTTGACCGGGCAAGCTCAAGACGCGCCGGCGCGGGGTAACATAGCCCTCAATCATCTACCACATGCCGCGACACATGGAAGTGACGTCCATTCGGGGTCGCGTTGCTCCAACTCGTAGCGTATTGCCCCTCCCGATGTTCGGCGTGGGTCCGGTCCCCCGGTGGA